>SNQJ01S0000952.1:119219-135715 GCA_010110895.2 Picea sitchensis
CATCTATAACCCCTGGAGTCAACACTCCGCCAGGTGAACTTGTGGGAGACTAAGGGATCTAAGGAATAAGTCCCCCGCCTTATTGAGCACCCCTTAGAATCATCGTGAGCGACTGTCGCAGTCTGCCCTCACGACATCGTGGATCCTCTCGAACTAGGTAATCGTTATCCTACAGTTCGAGCCACGGCGGGAGTGCTAGTAGGCGGTGGCAGGGCTGCTGTCCACCCCTCTCCCTCAACCTCTCTGGAATCGTGTTTGGCCCCTTTACTCCATTAGTGAGTTTGGTCGGCAAGATATCGTCAGCTTACATCATCAACAATCATGTCAGAACATGCCAATATCATATCATCAAATCAAATTAAATATCACAGTAAATGAATCAACCCAAAAGCACACTCCCCGACTCAATCCGGAGTCCAAGGGGGTTCCACCGATGCCTCTGCATCCTCAAGGTCAAAAACCCTGCACACTCAATACAACTAAGTCAAATAGCACTTGTCTACATCACATAGTAAAACATCATGCCGTCTATCATAATGCATCATAATCAAGTATAAATGTTTTAACATCAGAAAGTCCATATCACTTGCGAGCAAGTGTCCTCAAATAATAATTTTTTCTTAGTGCGCCAGAGCGGTATGTTACAATGGCGGTGGAAGGCACCTGGAAAGGTGGCGTTAACTTCCACCAAGAATTAATACCGTATTTGGACTCCACTGGCCCGGAGAACCAAAAGCGGCTCGCTGGCCCCGAATTAAATGCCTCACAGACTGGTAGGTTGATGGCTCCTCAGGAATTAATGAGGTATGGGGAGGTGAACCACCCATCCGTAGAGCCATCATTACTAGCCAGTGCGAGGGTAATCCCGCCACATGCAACCTCGCAAGAGGATAAGGCATGGGGTAGAAGTGATTGGGCAGGGGGCAGACACGAGGGGAGAACTCTGGCAATATGCAGAGTGAGTGATAGCAGAGAGGAAGGATTTCAACCTTCACTCCTAGTCACTGGAAAACAGAGACGCAGTCTCACAACATCGTGGTCTCGGCTCAAGGGTGGCTAGTGGTAAATCCACTAGGAGTCGCTAAGCCTATTGTTGGGTGGAAACGAGCACCCCTCTCAGCAGTTTCTTGACCCCTGGTGTTATCTCTGATAAGTGTTTTACCTCTGGCATCTTGATATATATATATATATATATATATATGTGCTTATTCTGATAATTATGCTCATAAGTTGTGAAACTGTGAATGATTTCATTATAAGAACGACTGTATGGTGTTTTAATCAGTACTAGTAGTTGTATATTTATATGGAAAGACTACGTATGGTTTATGTCCTCACGAATTCGTTATTTGTGTGCGTACTGATCTAATTTCAGACTTCACGCCTGGTTCTCAGGAGGACGACATCCTTATATATCTCAGGTAGTACCCTGAGTAATTCCCCCATAGAGATACCTTCCTTGAAAATCCCATCAAGAACCGGGAAGGCGGTTGTGAAGGCGTAAGGCCTTAGTAACCCTACATAAGGAGGAATGATCCTCTTGAAAATCGAGATGATAGCATAACGATGAAGTAACGAATCGACGGATGAGATCCCATCAGGAGATCTGTGGTCACTCATGACCGTCATATCAGAGGAAGGAGCTGGAAAGTTAAGTACCTTAACCATTTAGGTATTAATCGACGGACAAGTTTTTGTCGGGGAATCTGCGGTCACCCACGACCGTTAGATTAGTAGGAGAAAGTAGGGTGTTAAATGACTTACCACTTGGTTTTCCTGTGTCTTTGTGGGTAGCGAAGAGTTTAGGACCATAGATCCCCAAGGTTCATGAGAGTATCTGGACCGTGGATCTTTTCCACGCCCAGGGAGTCGTGGAAGAATGCATGGGTAGGAACCATTATGAGCCGTCAGATCTTGGTTGAAGAACCCGACAGTCGTTGGATCTGTCAGGAGTTACCTGAGGGTTAAGACTCCAGTGTATTAGGGGAGAAAAACCCCAGAACGGATCTAAGTCGTCTGATTAATGGAGGCCACGTGTTAAGAGATCACCCATTTCGGGAAATCAGGAATCGCGGAATCGAGATTCCTGTTGACAAGAGTTCGGGATTTTCCTTGGTGAAATCCTCGAGACGGATCTAAGCCATCCGATTAATGGAGGCCACATGTCGAGAGATCACCCATTTTTGGGGAATCGGAAATTACGAGATCGGGAGTCCTGGCGACAATGGATCAGGATTTTCCTGGGTAGGAAACCCCGGAGCAGTTGTGGACCATCCAATTTAAGGAGGTGACGTGTTGAGAGATTACCCGTTTCGGGGATCGGGGATTCGGGAGTTTTGCTGATAAAAAGTCGGGCTCTTGCCTTGACAAATCCCAATCCATAATGTCGAGACAATAGCATGTGGCTAAGTCTCGATGGACAGACGAGATTCCTTCAGGAAATCTCAGGGTCCGTAATGACCGTCCGATGTGAGGAAGAGATGCCAGTTTTTACGCTGGGGTGCGAGCGCGCATTAGGGTAAGTAGTGAATAGATATGGATGGCCAGAGTCCACCCGCCCAGATCTACGGCTGAGGATGCATTCCAGAGCCCCCTTTCCATTATGCCTTTAATGNATCATGATCAACGATGCTCAGGCAAATTCCGGACCCCCCTTGCCATTCTGCCTTTAATGGGGGGGGGGGGTTCGGAATAGTGTGGCGTGTGAAGTGGGGCCCCTCCCATCATGTCGACCACCATGTCGCTTTTTCCCTCTCTGCCACATGTATTCCACTTAATCGCGCAACGGGGCCGTTTCTCATTGGTTGTTATCTGGCCCTGTTGGTATTCGCCCCCATTGGCCGATCGCTAGCCCTGTCGGGATTCGGCGGTTGCAAATTCAAACGGCTCGACATCACTGTAGCGTCGAGGCGCGAAACCTGAAAGAGGTACTGCATTTTTTCAGACTATGATCATGACCCGCGACCACATGGGAGAAGGGAGAGAGAAAGAGCCAGCTTACGTTGGTCCTCCATGGATGTTTAGGGATTTTGATTCGGTAGAAGACCAGAAAAATCTGATTTAGGTAGTGGGTATGTGACAAAGTGGTATCAGATCATGGTTACAGCACTCGACCTGATGATGCTCATGAACGAGTTGCGTATAAGCTCCGTTCGAAGTACTCCTACGAAGAGCAAACCCCTAATGTAACTCTCTTGTCTAGGATTGAAAACTTGGAAACAAGAACCCAACTGTGTATGCATGTGAAAGAATTATAAATTATGCGCAGATTATAAAAATATATCTAACTCTTGACTAACAATCAACGTTTGTCTTTTCACCTAAACGGACGATCAGCCGCAGGAATTTACAGACGCAAAGAATGGTGACTCACCAAGAGATGGGAGAAGGATCCCACAATAGAGATGAAGAGTCTGACGAAAGAAGAGCGATAGGAAACCCTCCAGACCTAGCCAAGACTATGAGGAGTCTCATGATTGAGTTGCAAAGCTGCAAGGCCAACAATGAAAGGATGATGAAAGAACAAGAAAAGCAAACTGAAATTAATGCAGTGTTACTGCAGATCTTATCCGACCCACAACGACAAATGAAGCATGAACCCGAAGTGCAGAAACATGGTCGTATCAGTGGCCATACTGAGAGGAACACCTCAAGAAAGGTCCACCCCAGAGGTAAAGGACCCATGCCAGACGATTCCACTGAGAAGGAAGCTAGCGATTTAGAAGGCTCTTCCAGCAGCAGGACCAGTTCCTATTCTCGAAGAAAACAGAAGAAGCAAAAGACTTCCAAGAGTCATAAATTTGAGGAATTTAGAAAGGCCAAACCTCCCTCCTTCGATGGTGAGATAAAGAAGGGAGAGGAAGTCGAGGCCTGGCTACTTGGACTGAAGAAATATTTCAGAGTCCATGATTTTTCAGAGAATTTGAAGGTCCGAGTGGCCACTTTCAATCTGAACAGAAAGGCTTCCATTTGGTGGGAATACCTTAAGAATATGAAAGGGCTCCGCGAGGAGGCCCTGTCTTGGAAACAGTTTGAGAAGTACTTCCGGAAGAAGTATTTGTCGGAAAGATATTTCGACGAGAAGGCTAAAGAGTTTTATGAACTCAAACTGGGACAACTTACTATAGAGGAATATGTCAACAAATTCCTCGACTTATTGAGATATGTACCCTACATCAAAGCAGAGAAGGCGAAGGCGCAACGCTTCATCAGTGGGCTACCCAAGGAATACTAGAACCGAATTGAATTTGACGAGTCAAATACCTTAGAAGACACTATTTGAAAGGCAACATATTGTCATGAACAATATGGACATCGGGTAGAGTCTTGTGGAGACTGGAGACAGAAGAGTGGTTCGAAATTTCAGAAAAAGGGGATCAAATCCTCAGGATTTAAGAGCTACAAGAAGAACCCCAGAATGAACTTTCCAACCCGGAGTGTCCTCCAACATAACTTTCCATCATCAGACGGAAATAAAACTTCTGGTCCTATACCAGTAAAGACTAATAACCCAAAGAAAGAACCTCTAAAATGCTGGGGTTGTGGAGAAGAGCATCTCCTGAGAGACTGTCCACACCGACAACAGAACAGTCGGAAAGTTTATAACATTCAGGAATCTACCACAGTCAATGATGTGGCAAGGAGTGTGCCGCAGATTTATGCAGCCTTGGATAATAACCAAGCTGACCACCAGGCTTCAGTGGTGGAAATAGAAGGTATGGTTTTCAACCATCTAGTGTCTGTTTTAATTGACCCTGGTTCAAATTTGAGTTATATAGCCCCTAATACCGTGGATAAGTGTAAGCTACAGCCACAAAAACAAACCAAGCCATGGTTGGTACAGTTAGCCACTAGCACTAAAAGAAAGGTGGTAGAGGCCATACCAGCCTGCCAGTTAATGTTGGGTGAATTCCCCACCCAAGAAACCCTTAACGTATTACCCATGGGATCATACGATCTGTTGATTGGTATGGACTGGTTGTCCACCCATAAATCCAAATTGGACTGTTACCATAAAACCTTAGAATGTGTGAGAAAAGAAGGAAAAAGGATAACCCTACAAGGGATCTGAAAACCGGTCTCGGTGAGACAAATATCAACCTTGCAAATGAGAAAGTATTGTCGAAAGGGATGTCCCCTATATGCAATACAGGTGTTGAAAACAACCGAAGGTGCTAAAACAAGCCCTGATGAACACCCTATCCTGAGAGAATACAAAGATGTGTTTCTGGAAGAGGTAACGGGTCTACCTCCGAGAAGAGACATTGACTTCTCGATAGAGCTCACACCAGGAGCGGTGCCAGTGTCTAGGACACCCTACCGGATGAGCACACCTGAGTTAGTGAAACTCAAATTACAATTGAAAGAAATTATGGATAAGGGTTATATTCGACCCAACGTGTCCCCATGGGGAGCACCAGTCCTGTTTGTGAAAAAGAAGGATGGCACCCTTAGACTATGTATAGATTATAGACAACTTAATAAAGTAACCATAAAGAACAAGTACCCCTTTCCCAGGATCGATGATCTATTCGATCAGTTGGGAGGCGCGTCTATTTTCTCAAAGATTGACTTGAGGTCGGGATACCATCAAGTCCGAATCAAGGGTGAAGACATCCATAAAACCGCTTTCCGGACATGGTATGGTCATTATGAGTTTGTGGTAGTGCCATTTGGGTTAACCAATTCCCCTGCCACTTTCATGTGCTTAATGAACAATGTACTCAGTAAATTTTTAGATAAATTTGTACTAGTCTTCATTGACGACATATTAATCTACTGTAAGAATAGAGAAGAACATGAAGAGCATCTCAGACTTGTGCTACAAGTGCTAAGAGAGCATCAACTCTATGCTAAATTCAACAAATGTGACTTCTTTCAGAAGCAAATAAATTACTTGGGACATGTACTGTCCGAGGAAGGGGTAGCAGTAGATCCTGAAAAGATCAGGTCTATCATGGAATGGCCTACCCCAAAGGATGTCTCAGACATCAGATCCTTTATGGGTTTGGCGGGATACTATAGGAGATTTATAAAAGGATTCTCCAATATTGTTTTTCCAATCACTGCCCTCCAGAAGAAGGGGACAAAATTCCTGTGGACACAACAATGTGAAGAAATATTTCAAACCTTGAAACATCTACTAACCCATGCACCCATGTTGAAAATCACTGACCGAGAAGCTGACTTCCTTGTGTGCACAGATGCCTGTAAGGAAGGGATCGGAGGAGTCCTTATGCAGGAAGGAAAGGTGATCTGCTATGAATCCCGAAAATTGAATGAACATGAGGTCAACTATGTGACTCATGATCTAGAACTGGCTGCCATAGTGCATGCCTTAAAAATGTGGAGGAATTACCTCTTGGGAAGAAAATTTGTACTTATGACAGATCACTGTGGATTATGGTATTTGTTCGACCAGCCAAAGCTCAATGCTAAACAAGCTATATGGATGGCCCTCCTTAGAGAATTTGATTTTGAAATCAAACAAATCAAAGGGAAGGAAAATAGGGTGGCCGATGCCCTTAGCAGAAGCATGAAAACAATTCACCTGGCAGCAGTGAGTACCTGCAAGACAGATGTCAAGAACAGAGTCAGAAATGCACAAGAGACAGATTCCTTCGTTCAAACTGTGACCCTGTACCTACAGCAAGAAACCTCTGAAGTAAATTATGAAGACTACTAGATGACTGAAGGAGGTCTACTCACTTATAGAGATAGACTGTACATTCCAAATTGTGACGGCTTGAAGAGGTTCATTATGGATGAACTACATAAAAGACCATACACTGGTCACCCAGGATACCAGAAAATGATCACTGCCACCTGGAAACAATTTTATTGGCCTGGATTGAAGAAAGACATAGCCAAATATTTGGCCCAATGCATAGAATGCCAACATGTTAAAGTAGAACATCGACACCCAGCAAGACTATTACACCCTTTACCCATCCCAGAATGGAAATGGGAAACCATCTACATGGATTTTATCACTGGATTACCAACTTCAACCAAACATAATGATGCCATTATGGTGGTGGTGGATAAACTGAGCAAGTTCGCTCATTTCATCCCCGTCAAATCAACTTGCAAGGTGATAGATATCGCCCAGATATTCATGAAAAAGATATTCCGACTGCACGGTATGTCGAGAGAGATAATATCTGACAGAGACACAAAATTTACTTCCAGTTTTTGGAAATCACTGATGGTTGGTTTGGAGACCAAATTGTTGTTTAGCACCACCTATCACCCTCAAAACGACGGACAGACAGAAAGAGTGAATAAGATATTAGAGGATATGTTAAGAATGCATGTAATGCATCAACCTAGGAAATGGGAAGACTACCTGCCATTGGTAGAATTCGCCTACAACAACGGCTACCAAGCATCCTTAAAGATGAGTCCCTTCAAGGTCCTCTATGGTAGATTGTGTAATACTCCAATCAGCTGGAGTAATCCTGTAAATAGGATTTCTTTTGGACCTAACATGTTGAAAGAAATGTAACAACAAGTGACTCGGATAAAACAAAATATGAAGGTTGCTCAGAACCGACAGAAAAGTTATGCGGATCAAAAGAGAACTCCAAGAGAGTTCAAAATGGGAGACCATGTATATCTCAGAATTAAGCCCAGAAGGAGTTCCCTGAGAATGGGAGCTTGTGCCAAGTTGGCACCCTAGTATTGTGGACCCTTTGAGGTTCTAGATAGAGTGGAACCTGTAGCCTATCGACTAGCACTTCCTCCCACAGTAAAAGCACATAATGTTTTCCATGCTTCATTATTGAAGAAATATGTACATGATGCTAATAATATAATTGACTGGTTTGTGATCCAAGTGGAACCAGAGGGAGAATTTCTACCAGAACCCCAATGCATACTGGACAGAAAGGAAACCCCGCTCTGGAACAGAGCCATTGCACAGGTCAAGGTGCAGTGGAAACATTTTGGCCCAGATGAGGCTACATGGGAAATGGAGGATGCCATGAGATAGGCATATCCGATTTGTTTACTTATGTACATGCAATTCATGTTAGTACATAAGAACATCGAGGACGATGTTCCCCTTTAAGGGGGAGGGAATTGTAACACCCTGTTTCCCCCAGTTTGTAAAAATAACTGGACTGGCCAAGAACTATGGCAAACTCATAAATGTGAATATGTGATGTAAATGGACCTTGAGTAAAAGGTCAATAAATGTGAATAACATTATGAATTTTATTGCAGGACTGCTGAGAGGGGACGTGCAGAAAAGAGACCATGATGACGGTGGAAGGCACCTGGAAAGGTGGCATTAACTTCCACCGAGAATTAATACCGTATTTGGACTCCACTGGCCCGGAGAACCAAAAGCGGCTCGCTGGCCCTGAATTAAATGCCTCGCATACTGGTAGGTTGATGGCTCCTCAGGAATTAATGAGGGATGGGGAGGTGAGCCGCCCATCCGTAGAGCCATCCTGACTGGCCAGTGCGAGGGTAATCGCGCCACACACAACCTCACAAGAGGATAAGGCATGGGGTATAAGCGATTGGGCGGGGGGCAGACGCGAGGGGAGAACTCTGGAAATATAGCAGAGAGGAAGGATTGCAACCTTCACTCCTGGTCACTGGAAAAAAGAGACGTAGTCTCACATCATCGTGGTCTCAACTCGGGGGTGGCTAGTGGTAAATCCGCTGGGAGTCGCTAAGCCTACGGTTGGGTGGAAACGAGCACCCCTCTCAGCAGTTGCTTGACCCCTGGTGTTATCTCTGATAAGTGTTTTTCCTCTGGAATCTTGATATATATATATATATATATGTGCTTATTCTAATAATTATGCTCATAAGTTGTGAAACTGTGAATGATTTCATTATAAGAACGTCTGTATGGTGTTTTAATCAGTACTAGTAGTTGTATATTTATATGGAAATACTACATATGGTTTATGTCCTCACGAATTCGTTATTTGTGTGCGTACTGATCTAATTTCAGACTTCACGCCTATTTCTCAGGAGGACGACATCCTTATATACCTCAGGTAGTACCCTAAGTAATTCCCCCATAGAGATACCTTCCTTGAAAACCCCAACGACTCGACATCACTGTAGCGCCGAGGCATGAAACCTGAAAGAGGTACTACATTTATTTGGACTGTGATCATGACCCGCGATGACATGGGAGCAGGGAGAGAGAAAGAGCCATCTTACGCTGGTCCTCCATGGATGTTTAGGGCTTCTGATTCTGCAGAAGACAAAAAAAATCTGATTTAGGTAGTGGGTATGTGACAGTTTGTTTCAGTTTGCATTTTTACAGTTTCAACAGGTTCTCTTTATTAATAGAAGTCAAGTTTTACTATATCTCTATGTGATTATTTTCTATACATATGTATTTAATTTTGTTCCATTTATAAATCCGGATCAATGGTATCATAACGATCTACTCTTTATTTGTTTCTCTATGCATGTTCCCAAAGAGGTCAGGGTACAAGGAGTTGGGACTCGAAGAATCCCTTGTGCGACAAAGGAACAAGATGATGGATAACTTTGCATAGATCCTTTGATGGATGCCAACAAGCGATGCATCTTCATCAAGAGTCCATTTTGGAGGTGCCGCCCCCTTCAAGGTACAAGTAAATTTTGATATCCCCTTATTTGAAGGTCAGATAGATGTGGATGTTGTAGATAAATGGTTGAATATGTTAGAAGGTATTTTTCGGTCCATAATTTTTCCAATAAATAAAATATTACCTTTGCACTCCTTAAGGTTGTCTCCCATGTCAAGGATTGGTGGGAGACTTACTGTGATAAAATATCCATTGAGGAATCTGTAATATTTTTTGTCGCACCCACTTGCGATACTTTCAGGGATGCTATCAAGGAACAATACTACCATGTTGGAAGCTACGATAACCAATATACAAAATGGACCACATTGCGTCATGAAAGGGACTAGACAGTACTAGAGTTCACAAATATCTTCCATACCTTGTGCACCAAGTTGGGTATCAAATAATTTGAATGACATTTGGTGCTCAAGTATTGTGACTTTCTACATAGATACATCCAAACATAAATGGTGTTTATGGACATCTCATCATTGGGAGAAACTTATTGATATGTTGTCAAAATTGAGCAGAAATTTAAATAGAAGAAGCAGGAGTTTGGATCTACAAATTCCTCACAGTAGAAGTAGGGAACATGCATCCCCAACCCATAGAACAAAGGAGAGAGAAAGGATGGACCCCCTCAAGACAACCAATCCAATCCGAAAACAAAGAAGGGTAATGAGAAGACAAAGAAAGACACTGGGAAGTGGTGTGAATTCCATAAAATCCCCTAGCATAACATCGATGAATGTCACTTGAAGCAGTCATTGGTGGCTGAGATGAAAGCCTTAGAGTTAGAGGTAGGTTTTGACTTTGAATTAGATTCAAAAAAGGGGAAGTGGATAATTGATGTAGAACCTAGTGCCATTGTCTCTACCACCAAGGTCCATCCAAGTGAACCAAAAGAACCAAAGGAAGGTGAACGCCTTTTTCACTCACAAATGTGGGTGAAAGGTGTTTTTCTACATTCCATTATCGACAGGGGGAGTCAAAAGAACCTGATCTAAACATAGGTTGTCAAGTATTTGAATATGTCAATGAAACCACACCTGCATCCCTACACCATCAAGTGGCTCCTCTAATGAAGATATCTTCGCATCAACCAATAGTGTCATCTGCCCTATGACATCAAGCCCTTAAAGGATGAGGTATGTGTGATATTTCCCCCCTTGAAGTTTGTGATGTTCTTTTAGGCCAACCATACTTGTGGAAACAACATGTTGTATATGACTATAGACCTCACAATGTTATTATTACTTTGGGTAGACAACTGAACAAGATTCCAGAGGTAGCTCCGCATACCACCATTTATTTGATCTCTACTAAGAAATGTAGGAAGCTCATATCCCATATCGAGAAATTTTTATTCTTCATTATTCACTCTCAAAGTGAACATAAGTTCACAACCACATCCATGGCCTTTGCACAGGCCCTCTCCATGCAGCAGAATCATGTTGAAATATCATGGAAGAATACAATGACATCTTCTCCTCTCCCATCGGGGTACTACTACACTTTCAGGAAAAATCATTCAATCAATATAACCCTCAGTGAAACTCTACCCAATGGGCTAGTATATCGCCACTCTCTGATGGAAAATGAGGAAAGTAAGTTGTGGATTCAAGAGATACTTCAAAACGGGCACATACGACCCAACTCCTCACCTTATGGAAGATTAATTGTACTCGTGTAGAATAAATATGGGACTTGGTGACTCTGCAATGATTACAAGGCCCTAAAAAATCATAGTAAAAAATTGATACCCAATTCCATGAATTGATGACCTTCTTGACCAGCTCAAGGGAGCCATGTTTTTCAATAAGATTGACTTGAAGTCTGGCTACCACCAGGTCCCAATTGAACAAACTGATGTATGGAAGGATGCTTTCAAGTCCAAAGAATGTCTTTTTGAATGGCTAGTCATTCCCTTTGGTTTGAAAAATTATCCAACAACTTTCATGAGATTGATGGACAAGATATTGAATCCTTTCACCAATTATTTTGTGGTGGTATATCTGTATGATATCCTCATCTTCAAAAATAATTGGGTAGAACACTTGCAACATATTTAGTAGGTCCTTCACACTCTACGACAACACAAGCTATATGCTAACTTGGAAAAATTCTCCTTTTTCATGAACATGCTCCAATACCTAGGATACATTGTTGATGAGTATGGTGTGCATGTGGATCCAACCAAGATCTAATTCATTCATGACTGGCCAACCTCGAACCCACTAACCAAACTTCAAAGTTTCTTATGACTTTCCAACTTCTATTGCAGGTTTGTGTTGGGATTCTCCCATATTTCATAGGATCTCAACCAAGTGACCTAGCATGGTGGCAAGGCAAAGTTCGTGTGGGTGAATTCACAACAACAATCATTTAGATCTAAAAAATCACTTGTGCTCATCTATAGTACTCTCCTTACCCAATCTACAACAACCTTTTGAGATTGAGACTAATTCCTTAGACTATGCCATGGGCATAGTTCTCACTCAACATGGTCTCCAATGGAATATCATAGTGAGACACTATCATATGTCATCCATGAGTACCCAACCTATGACAAAGAAATTTATTCCATTGTACAAGCCTGCCGAGAATGGAAGGACTACATTCTTGGGAAGGAGATAGTCATCCACACTTATCACAAGTCTCTGCAGTTCATGCAGACATAAGGAAAATTGCAAATCGACTGCCACAAAAAGTGGTCCACATACTTTCAACAATTTCATATCAACATCAAATATAATACAGGGAGCACCAATCATGTCATTGAATGCTGCAGTTGATCTCCAGCTGTAGCCTTAACCACAATGCTCCACTCCTATGGCCATGAGGCATCCAAGTGGCCCCAAATCTACAAGAGTGATCCCGACTTCACTACCACTTACTAGATGCTAGGAACATGAGAGACTATCACTAACTTTAATCTTCAGGATGGACTGTTATGCCATATAGACCACCTCTATTTTCCTTCAAGTGAGTATGTGAAGCTAATTTTGGAAGCTCACTACAGTCGGATGGCAGGACATTTTGGCATGGAAAAACTCTGGTAGTACTACAAAAACATTTCTATTGGAAGAAAATGGGCAAGGACCTCAACAAGTATATCAGGTCCTACACTGCTTGTGCCATTTCCAAACCAACCACTAAGAATAAAGGCTTGGAAACCCCTTTTCCTATTCCTGACAGGCCATGGGAATCCATCTTGATGGACTACATGTTGGGCCTTCCTTCAACCAAGCAGGGAAACAACTTATTTTTTTTGGTGGTTGATCGGTTTTATAAGATGGCCATCCTAACAACCTGCAAGAAGAATATCAAATGAAGGCCACTACCAAGATATTCTTCGAATGAGTGTGGTTACAATTTGGGATACCATAGACCATCATATCAAATAGGGACAACATGTTCCTAATCACATTTTGGTCCAACCTCTGGTCACTGTTGGACACCAAGATCACCAAATCCACCTCCTTCCACTCCCAAACTGATGGCCAGACAAAGGTCGTCAATAGATTGGTCGTGCATATATTGCACATGTACAACTTAAAAAATCCACACACATTGGATGAGAGTCTCCCCTATGTTCAAAAAAAATATAACAGAGCCCTTCATAGCTTGACCAACCATAGTCCCTTTCAAGTGGGGTTGGGATTTCAGCCATTGGGTCCCATTGATGTTGCTCTACCCGTTGCATCCACATAGGAATAATAATCCCATGCTCAATATGAGGCTGAAAAAGACAACAGTTTTATTGAATTGATTCAGCACATCCAACAATAGGTCCATGATATTTTACATAAATCTAATGCTAAGTACAAACAATGCCATGATCAACACTAGGTGTCGCACAAGTTTCAGGTGGGAGACAAGATTTGGTTTCATTTTTCGAAAGAGTGCCTTACATGACCCCATTAGAAGATTTTTCCACTTCACTATGGACTTTACACCATCACCAAGGATGTGGGTGACAATGATTTTGAGCTAAGTATTCCCCCCTTCCTCGGCTTCCACCCAGTGTTCAATGTGGACCTTCTTCGATCATACTTCCCACCATTATTGGACACATCGAAGATCACAAAGCAATTGACACTGATATAGATAAACCCTGAAATCATGGAACATGAAACCATTGATCAAATCAGGGACACTCATATTAATGGAACTCACTAGCAAAGCATCCAAATTTGTTGGGTTTTCAGAGCAGGGCATCTTTTGCACCAAGGAAAGTGGTGCACCTGGGTTAAATTTCAGCAGAAGTTCCCCATATGATTGGGGAGCTCAAGGAAATGGAGACCATTGTTTCCAAATGGGGGAGGACTGGTCTAGGTGGATATAGGTGGCCACCCACCTATTCCACTGTCTCAAAGAAAAATTTCCATTTTGGCAGTTTTTTTACAGTTTTTTGGGTCCCGAACTTTTGGGGTCGTTTTGAGGCCCTAAATGACATTTTTTTGGGATTGACAAAGCCTAGCATGTATATAAAGGAATATTCCAATATGAAAAAAATATGTAATCCTCGATTATACCTTTCCAACGGTGTATCGAATGCCCTAAACAAATATCATATGAAAAAGGTATGCCCTCGTGAAGTTGACGTATCGATTACCCCCATCGGGGCCTACAAACTTTTTGGCATTTTATCTCCCAGGGTCAGGGTTTTGGATGTTTAGGGTTTTCTCATTTATTTTTTATGTTTAAAATGAATTTGGAGCCTCATTGTACTCATCTTCTTGCGAATGAGCGTAGTCGTCACATCTCTTCTCAGAGATAAGCTACCACCATTTGAGCAAGTTTGTTTTAGTCTACATTTTTACAGTTTCAACAGGTTCTCTGTATTAATAGAAGTCAATTTTTACTATATCTCTATGTGTTTCTTTGCTAAAAATCTGCATTTTTATTTTGTTCCATTATAAATCCACATTATTTTGAGTGGGATTTTTTATCTTTAAATATCTACATTGGGTTTAGTATACATTACTTCTTGATTATCAATAAAGTATGTACAACTAAAAAATTAGGGCTATTCAAATATTTGTGGCTACTGTTGGACTATGGGATTCATCTGAAGATTGTCATTATGTTTTCTTGCGTGCTATTTGTTACATATAAAAAATACTCACTTTGATAGTGTCGCAAGTGTCGTCATTACAAGTGTCACAAGTGTCGCATGTTGCTCACAAGTTTCGCAAGTGTCAAGGAAGCATACTGCTATGATGCCTATGTCATGCCTATAACGACATGAGAAGGACACTTAAAACACCTCAAACATTTGATTTGGAAGAGGAGAAATGAGTCAGTAGGCTCATGAACCTTTTTCCATCTGAAAGCACCTCAAAAACTGAGCTTTAGGAATCCAACGCTCCTCTACCTTGTTATCAGAGTGCTAGCGCTCCCTTAAGCTGCTGAACAGAGCGTTATAATTCTCTGGTGGCCCTTATACCAGAGCGCCAGCCCTTTTTTGCCCAAAACCTCTTAAAAAATTGCAATTTTTGGAGGTCCAAACCCTGTATTTTCACTTGCTGAGCTGCTTTGTGATTCAATGATGCTTCCTTTGACCTTTTACATCCTTCATCCTGAGAAGTAAACATGTTTTTGTTCAGATTTTATGCCCTTCTTCATTATTTTTGAGTTTTTTTGTTGTTGAAAGCTTGAAATCGATCCCCTGCTTTCTTGTAGCATCATATTGGATTTGATTGAGAACAAAATTGATTGAGGGCATTCCTTATCAAGTGTTTGATAGTGAAAACGATTCTTCCTATTTCCCTTAAATAGGTATTCATTGAAAATAAATGATTGCTTATCATATTTCATGCATATTTTTGGGGATTGAGTCATCATTCCATCAGTTTCACTTTCGTACACCCTCTGAGTAAGAAACAACCATTAAAATCAACGCTTAACTAAAATTTATTAGACTTTTTACATCTTTGTTAGCAAACCTACATTAGTTTAAGGTGTAGGGATTTGGAATAGGTTGAAAGGATAAATTTCCAAAGCTATCAAACAAACTTAGTATCTTGCAGTAGGGAGAGTCAAATCCAATTGTCATATTAGTCTCCCTGGGATCCCCCTCTCACATAGGGGTTACGCACGAGGTCACATTCAGGTGAGTTACGGAGATTATCCCTCCATGGTTCAACTGTTTGTAGTGGTCAGATCGTATATTGGGGGTCACTGGAAGGTATACCCACAATGTTGAGTGGAAGCCTTTCAAGTTGATTTTGGACTTGTTATCCTGCCCATACGTTCCGATTGGACTGTCGACTGTACCCACCCAGGGGATGACTACGAATTGGTAACCTTAGTGGCCACAATATTTAGGGTCTCACACAAGGTGACGATGAAGGGAAGTCTCACTGTACCTGGAACAGATGTTGGTCAAACTCACTCGGGCTCCTTGGAGAGTAAATCCACAATTACTATGTGGAAGCTTGCACCAAGGTGTAAGTCCGTTAAGCAGGTCGCCAACGTAACTGATCCACCCGCTCTATCCCCGCCCCTTCCTATTTTGATCTCGTGACGTTGGATTTCATCACCAACTAGTGGTTTCATCGTCGGAAGGTTTGTTTGATTGATTGCTTCTTAGATTCATAGCATGTGTTCTTTTTTTTACTTAGTGGACCTTAGGTCGAGTCAGTGTTAATGGCATCGAATCTTGGGAGTACCAATGGAGGAACCCCTTCTCCTGGGGAACCCTATACTTTTCCTTCATTTGGAAACTTTGGTCCTCCATATGTTGCCACACTGAGTCTTCCATGACTCACTATTGGATTACCAGTTTGGTTGTTCCCCACTCTGGTGATCCCGAATCCTCCCAATGTTTCAGTTGCACCTAATACTTTGGATGTCAATACACCACCCACACATCAACCTCATGTCGACTTTTCGCCTTCTTCGTCC
>SNQJ01S0000952.1:156271-278200 GCA_010110895.2 Picea sitchensis
TTACTTTCAACATTTCTTGCCACCTTAAATGCATTCTCCAATGATTTGGGTTCCCAAAGGAGAAACTCATGTTGAATGTTATCCTTTAAAGTTCCTATGAATACATCAATCAAGTACTCATCTGAAATATCGGTTACCTTTCTATTCAATCTTTGGAAGTTCTCAATGTGCTTGGTAACTGAAATCTTTTGCTTGAGATTTATCAATTGGCTAAAGAAGGTATTGCTCCTTGTATCCTCATAGTGTGTTGTCATTTCTTCCATGAAAATTGTCTAAGTGACGAGTGATTTGCGAGAACAAATCCATTGATACCATACAAATTGATTAGGTTCTAAATATAAAGAAGAAATTTGTACCTTTTGTGTATGTGGCACATTATGTAGATCAAAGAATTGTTCCATTTGAAGTATCCATGTGATTAAGTCCTTTCCATCAAACTTCCTCATATCAATCTTAGGAATGTGGTTGGTCTTCAACCCAAAGTTGGTGTTTCTCCATTATTGATTCACCTTCCTTGTGTCCTCATCATGAATTTCATGGGATGCATTTTCACTTTCAGGTGTCTTCTCTGTTACAAAATTTTTCAATACTTCCATGATCTCCTCTTTTAAACGATCCATCTTTGCCTCCAACTTAGCTTCCATCTCTTGTAGTTCATATTTTGTTACTATCTTCTTTTGTAAATCATTTATGTCCCTACGCATTTATTCACCTTCATCAAGAGTCCAAGTAGGATTGTCTGGAGGCTTATTTGGTGTAGAAGTTCCCTTTTTGGGTGGCATGTTGGCAAAGTATCACTTTTGAACCTTGATTTTGAGGTGGTTCTGCAATACAATCTTTCTTCTATTGTATCTCCCAAGTTTCAGCCCTTCTGGGTATGAAAATTTATTTTATGTAGTTCTACGATATTTCTTCTCTTCAATGCCACAGGTCTGATCAAAATTGGATGTTCCAAGTGGAATTTACTGTAACTTTCCCACAACTTGTTTATTTTTGGCCTTTCCAAGAGATCTCACTTGTATAGAATTCCCCGCACAAAATGATTGATATAAAACTATGAAACTCATACCAAAAATACTACAGACTATCCATGATCCAATGAAACTGATCCCACTCAATTTGGATACTCTAGGAAGAAGTTATGATTGTTTTACCTGGAACACCTTCTTGAGACTAGTCAATAGTACTAGTCAGATACCCTCTCTTACATAGGGTGTATATACAAATTTAAGATGACCCATAAGATTAAATTTTTACCACATATACCTTACTAATTTTTGTGAATATCCTCTGGACTTCAGGGTCTGAAATGTTACAAAAAAAAAATTATAGCGAAATTTCCCCAATGACTTAGTTCAAGATGATTCCAGAACCCTATCTTGTACAGGATGTATCTCTGAAATTATAAGGCCTCGGGAGCTGAAATTTTAACCCAACATACCTTGATCCATCTACTAAATATACTCCAAGACGTTCCTTCTGAAATGTTGTAGAAACAAAGTTATAGAAAAAATTCCAATGTGTCTCATATGTAGCAGCAAAACCTCAACACCTTGAGCTCTGATACCATATGTTAAGAACCAAATATCAATGTAGCATAGAAAAACATCAGAAAAAGTACTCAATGCCTTGAAAAAGAGATAATTTTAGATAATAATCCTCTTCGAGGGGCAAACCTCCTTTTACCCCACTTAAATGTTCAAGCACAAGATGATTCCAAATGAAAATGTCTCCTTGGTATATATAGGAGACTAGGAGGTATAATTACAACTAATGGAATAAAGCCAACATAAATAAAATAACATTAATAATGTAGTATGCCCCAATTAAGGGGTAATGAACCAATATTAGGGCTTGACATATTGAATGTTTTGAAGATATTTCAAAGAGTAACACTGTTAAAAATGTTCTTGAAGGTTTTCAAGAAGATGAAGTCCACTCTTCTATTCCATAAGTGAGCAATCAAAACTCTCATGAGAAATTTGAAATCCTTTTTAAGCATGGAAAAATGGTTGTCCAAGAATACCTAGAAGAAGAATAAGAAAGGAGCAGATATGTGATTGTTGAACAGAGGCAACATAAACTAGAATTGTAATACCATTCCTTGAATGACGTTGGAATATTTACTAATACTGAGAGGGGGGTTGAATCAATATTGATAAATTTTTACCATTTTTAATGACTACATTAATTTTTCAAATATTCCATTCACTTATGATTGCATTTAACATATCATAAACATATATCCATAAATAGTATGATTCAAAAATCCATCACAACATACACAATGAAAAATATATTTTTACGTGAAAACCATGTACCAAAGATATACCTCAAATCATATGCCCAAAATCAACAACATATGTCTTTACCCATGTGCCAAAGACTCTCCAATAGATTCCTCAAGAATATACCATAATCATCAATATTTAACCCTCAAAACATACATAAAGACATACCTTTCATTCTGTAAAAACCCTAGTGCATCAAATCTCTGATCAACATACTTTAACTTCAGCATCAAGAAAATGGCACCTTATTCAAAAATTTCAAACATATATTTTTTTCATACATTCTCAACCCATGGACATCCGCACTTTGATTCACTACGACCCTTATACATCCACTCCTTATTCCACTACAACCTGTGTATAACCTCAGAAATCCATGCCTTGCTCCACTACCACCCATGGATAACCTTATAAAACTCCTTGTTCTCTTGGACCTCCTTTCTTCTAGGCCATATATCTTTGCTTATGTCATTAATCCTCCTATCACAAGTGTAGACCCACTTATGCCAGCACCATACACAAACACACACTTTCTTGGATGAACAAATGAGAGGTTCTTGATGTGTATTTATACTTTTCCAAGTGCCTCCTTTATTTGACTTTAGGGTTGACTTGTAACTTCTTGTTTGCAACAATGTTTATTCCTTAATCAATTTTGGGGCTGACTTGTAACTTGTCCTTAGATCCAAGGCTTCTTGACCATACATTGAGGCTTCATCTTTAAGATGGAATAACTTCTCAATCGCGGAGAAACACATGGTGTACCACCTATCGATGTGTTGGGCCCCAACAACTCCCCCTAAATTTTTACAAAGTTTAAAGGGCCCCCATTAGAATCTTGATAATTATAGTGAGCTAGAGAATCAACCTTTTCAAATAGTTCCATACCTTGACTTTCTTTGAGACAAACTTAAGACATTCACTATAGTATGAAACATTTATTACAAGAGTATATGTCAAAAGTTAGAAACGAGCATAAAAATCTCAATTTAAACAAAAAGATTATTTTTTATCAAATGTTTACTTTCGTTTAAATTATGATTATGTGTTCATTCTTTTGTTCATTAGAAAGTTTGACTATTTTGAATAATGTATTCAATACTTCATCAAATAATGTCTTGGTTGATTTCTCATTTTCATAAAATCATTTGGTGATGTTAATTAATTAAATTCTTTTTTCATCTTGCATCTCATTTCAAAATAATAATAATCAAAGAATTATCTATCATTTGTTTGATTTTGTAAAAAACCAAAATTAATGTTTTTTCTCCATTAACTTGAAGCTTCTAGATCATGTTTGAATTTTTTTTATAAAAAATGTTTGTTTATAAGTTATAGTTAGTTTAAATTCATTTTTTATTTTTCTAGATTTTGTTTTATTCACAATTTTTAGGTTATTAATTTAGGTTTCTTTTTGTTTCACAGGTTTCTATTATCAAATATTTGATATAGATCTGATCATGGCTTGATTTTATTATCCAAATACGTTCAAGATGATTCATCCAAAAATAATTTTGGATTTCTACAAATAATTTTATGAGCAACAACAAATAAAATTTGGAAAGACGTCAAGATCAGACAGATGATTTTGCAGAACTGATTGTAGCCAAACTGTGAGGAATTTGAAGAAACGGTTGAAAACCCAGAACCAAAATGGACCCATTTACCTTCCTGTTATATATTTTCCCAAACAAATGCACTATTTGAGAGATATTTGGGTCTCGTTTAGAGGAAAATTTCAGGTGGCGGAAATTAATTGTGACGCCCAGACTGTTCATTCTTTTTATAAATATATGAGAAAGATCAGAGCCAGAGGGATCCAAGAATTGGAGAGGAGGATTTTAATCCTTTCTCTTTTGTATATTATTGCTTTTGTAAACTTTTTATTTCTTTTCAAATGGAGTAATGGATGGCTGAAAGATTTGGGAGAATGGACGAATATTTTCAAAGAAAAATATGGAATTCCAGGTTGCTTAATGGCTTTTGTTCTGTAAGTAAAATGGTTTTATTTTCATTATAATATATTCGTATTCTTTGAATAATTGATTATGCATTGATTTAAATAGCTTTAGTCTTGTTTATCAATACATGGTTAATTATTATCATTTATGTATTAATTTTTCCAAGCTTTAAAGTCTATTATCCAAAACATTTCTTCCAAGACTACAGAATGGACAAGTGATTCCAAAAACTTAATAGAACGACATATATGCATTTTGGATTTAGCCTTTTGTTTATAATGTTGTTATTTGTGTTTTTTTTTAATCCTGTTACATGTGTAGGTCTGATATCTTGAGATTAAATGATCTGTGATGTGTAGGAGGTTTATATTATAAATACCATCTATCATTTGCTTCAATCAAAATATAAATGTTGTGATTATATATTCGATTTAAATAATGAGATTTATCTTTGATTTTTAAATTGAATGATAAAAGGAATAGATTGCTTCCAGATTTATCTTGTTGTAATCATGTATAATTATGAGATCACAGGTTTATGTTTTTGTTTCCTTTTCTGCCATTAAAACCTAAGCTGCCAATACATGTTCTGAATTTATTTAGAACAATCATAAGGTTCATTGCAGATTTTTCTCTTGGACATGGAAGTTGGATGTTCACTACTCATGCAGATGCTCAGATACACCTCACTAATTCATTGACAGGATAGTTTCTTTGTATTTTTCTGTCATTTACATATCATTGAAACTAGAATGTATGGTTCAACTTTGACTATCCACATGTTCATGTTTCATTAACTTTTTTTGCAAGATTATTTAAATTTATAAAAGAAAAACAATAAATATTTTTATGTGCTTTCTTTATCTTCTTCCTAGAAGCAATCATTTTCACATCGATTTTTGTAAGTTTCGATTAAAACTTGCAACTTGTAAATCATGTAAATAAACGAGACTTGTATATCTTCTGCTTAAATACAACTACTACAGTTACATTAGAACATATGTACATATATATAGTGTTTAGTAATTAGTTAGTTATTTCATCTCTTTTATTTATTTTATTTGTTTCTTCTAGAACTTTTAGATTGGCCAACGGAGCCATTAAACCCGTCAAAACGAGTTACACCAAACGGCTTGGGTTATTTAGACAACCCCGGACCGGACTCGCTCTTCTAGTTGACAGACGATCAATTTCGCCCGTCAACACGATGGAAATGGCATGTCGAGGAATATCCATCTATGAGGTGTTTGCATGCATTTTCAATGTCCATCATCCTCTTTTTCCTCACACAAATTTGGGCTTCATGACCATATCTCTAGGGCTTCTTATAGAATTCTTCAAAGTGTCTTCTCATGAGGGCCATGCTTAAAGCTACGCCATAAGGGGACCAATTTTGAGACTTCTTCAAATACACCCATTACTTCTAGAGGCTTCTAGACTTCTTCTAGAATTGACATCAATGAAAACCAATTTTTCAACAATCTCCCCCTTTGGCATTGATGGAAACACTCATGCTCCCCCTGTATTCAATATTTTGTTCTTTCTCCCACCCTTTGAAATCAATGGCAAAGGGTAAATCCCCCTGATGATTTTTATCCCCCTGTCTTCTTTGAAAAAATGTTATGTAGATCATTGTGGGGAAGAAGCTACAACAAATTTTTGTCAAAGATACTCAAATGTTTCTCTTGGGAGAGGTTTGGTGAATATATCTGCAATTTGTTCTTTTGTCCCAATGTAATCCAATTAGATATTATCTTCTATAACTTGTCCCCACAGAAAGTGAAACTTAATCATAATACGTTTGGTATTGGAATGCATCAATGGATTCTTGGAGATACTTATAGCACTGGTATTGTCACAAAATGTTGAGACAAGCTCATCATATTTTACATGTATGTATTTTAGGGTTTACTTCATCCAGAGGACCTAGGTACAACATGCTACTGCTACAATATATTATTCTTCAGTTGTAGACAATGATACCGAGGATTGCTTCTTACTTAACCGGGACACCAGACAATCACCCAAGTAGAAGGTTGTTCCACTAGTACTTCTTCTATCATAAATTATTCATGCCCAATCTATATCTGTGTAGGTGACTATAGTTATCTCATTCCCTTTTAGATACCAGAATCCAAAATTTGTTGTTCCTTTGAGCTATCTGAAAATCCT
Organism: Picea sitchensis; assembly: GCA_010110895.2. NCBI lineage: Eukaryota > Viridiplantae > Streptophyta > Pinopsida > Pinales > Pinaceae > Picea > Picea sitchensis. The sequence continues at coordinate 162,696 of SNQJ01S0000952.1, forward strand.
CTTTACTTAAATAACATGGGTTTCCTTCGATGTTGCTTGAAATATTGCAATCTATCCAATTGTTTGAATTACATCTAGTCTTGAGGATGTCACATAGAGTAGGCTTCCAATCATTGATCTATAGAGTCTGTGATATTCTTCCTTAGATTCATCACTTTTTTCTCAACTAGAAACCAATCACCATAGGAGTACTTAAGGGTTTGCAATATTCTAGTCCGAACTTATTTAACATTTCTTTGATGTACTTGGTTTGTGAATGAAAATACCTTCATCTAGCTGAGATATCTGAAGTACCAGAAATAAAGTCAACTCACCAAGTAGGGACGTTTCAAACTCATTATGCATGTCTTTTGAAAACTTCTTACTCATCCTGTCATCAACACTTCCAAAAATGATGTCATCCACATATACTTCAAGGATAAGTATGTTGTCCCGATCCACTTTTATGTAGATATTTCTATCTGTATTACCCTTTCTAAATCCTTGTCGATGTAAGTACTTATATAGTATTGAATACCAGGATTTAGGGGATATCTTGAGTCCATATATATATTTCTTCAGCCGACAAACATAATCTTCTTTTTCTAAAAGTAGAAATCCTTCTGGATGTTTGATGTAGACTTGTTCTAAATATCCATTTAGAAATGTTGATTTGACATCAATCTAATATACTTTGATCCTTTTGGAACATGCATAGGCCAAGATCATTCTTATTATTTCCATTTTGGCAACATGAGTAAAAGTTTCTTCAAAGTATACTCCTTCAACTTGAGGATATCCTTTGCATACTAGCCTTGCCTTGTTTTTGGTTACCTATCCATCTTCATTTAGTTTGTTTCTGAACACCCATTTTGTACCAATCACATTTTTCCTTAGGTCTTGGAACTAATTCCCTTGTCTCATTCTTCTCTATTTGATTCAATTCTTCTTCCATGGCCTTGATCCAATATTTATCATTGTTGGATTCCTCAAAATTGCTTGGTTCAATCGTGGATAATAGAGCTAGATGTCATTGTTTTGATGTACAAACTCGTTTTCTTCCTCTTGTTTCAATTCCAACATTTTTGTCTCCAATAATTTGTTCTAGTAGATTATTTTTTTGAACTCGGTGGCTAGGTGTTCTAGAAGGTATCTAAAGGTTTTACTGATCGTTTTATTCTTGTTTTTCATATGGCTTCATCTCTTCTTTCTCTTCTTCTTCTTCTACCTCCTTTTGCTTTAGTTCTTCTTCTTCTGCTTCCTGCTCTCTTGAATTTCTTCTTTCTTCTCTAGTCTTCAACACATTTGTTTCATCAATATTTACATTGATGCTTTCCACTATTTTGTTGAGTCTTATGTTGTAACATTTGTATGCCTTTCTTTTGCTTGAGTATCCAACCAATATGCCTTTATCAACTTGAGAGTCAAATTTTCCAATCCTGTTATCTTCTCTTTTTATGTAACATTTTCTTCCAAACTCTTTGAAGTGCTTGACATTTACCAATCTTCCCTTCCATAGCTCATATGGAGTCTTGTCACTATTACTTCTAAGCATTCCTTTGTTCAATATATGAATAGGTGTATGTACTGATTGTACCCAAAAGGTATTTCTCAAGTTGGAATCTTTCAACATGGTTCTAGCCATCTCCTGTACAATTATGTTCTTCATTTTCTATCATCGTGGAGCTCGATCCCTTCTTAGTATGCATTTGTGTGTATCCTCGTCCATACTTGTCAGGGATGATTTTAAGGATGGAAATTTATTTTAAAATGTAGAAACCTTGGCGAATCTTACTAATACTTCATATGCCAACTATAAATGTTTGACGATATTTTTGTAAAAATATTCAAATTTCAAAGGATTTTATATAGTTTTTATAAAATTTTGGAGATTTTTAAGGTAAATTAATTTTAAGCTATAGAATTTGGGCGAATCATTTTTAAAATAATGAATCTGTTTTTCGGAAAAACCATGGAAAATTAGGCCATGAGCGAAATTTAGCCCCTAAAATTATCCCTGATACTTGTCATAGTATGGCCTTTGACTGTTGATGATTTCATCCAATGTTTTGGTGTTTTTTTGTTGCATGTCTTTTTTCTGAATTTCCTTCCTTGGTGAGACTATTTCAACTTCCAAGATTTCCTTCATTTTATCCTTTTCTTCCAGCTGGTTCTTGAGTGTTTTTTCAATCCTTCTAGCTTATTCTACTTGGACTTTTAGATTCATAATAATCTTCTGGACTTATTTAGAGTTGGGATTTTGAGAACCCTCCATTAACTTAATCAATTCTTCCTTGAATGACTTGTTATTCTTCCTTTCTCTTTTTAGCTCACTTAGGGAGTTGATTAGTTCTTCCTCAAGATCTACTTCTCCATCTTCTTCATAATATTCTTCGTCATTTTATAATTCCATAAATAGTACTCTTACTGAGTCACTATCACTATCCTCATCCTCATCAGATGATGAACTATCTTATGTTGAGTAGAGACTTTTCTTGAAGACTTTCCTTTTATTTCCCTTTTTGTTTCACTTTTGGTATTTCTTTTCTTTCTTGGGAACTTCTTGCTCATCACTTTTTGAATTCTTATCATAAGGACATTTAATAGAAAAATGACCAATTTTACCACAATTAAATCCTTAAAGGAAGCTTACCTTTGTGCTTTCCAGTTCCTCTCTTCAACTTCCTTACAAAGTTTTCCATTTCTTCATCTTCATCTGAATCATTGTTGCAACTACAATTTGACTTTGACTTTTTCTTATTCTTCTTTATCTTATTGGATACTTTGAAAGTTGCTTCCTTCCTGGATGGATTTTCCTGCTATATTTTCATTTCATAAGCTGTAAGGATTCCATGTAACTTGTCCATGCTCAATGTAGCAAGATTTGTTCTTTCTTCTAGGGCTGAAATATTGGGATCAAATCTCATTAGACAAGACCTTAATACCTTTTGTACAATTACTGGTTATTTAATTTCTTCTCCTAAGCCTTTAATAACATTAACTATTTCATCAAATACTAGAAAATAAGATGCAATATCTTCATCTTCCTTCATCTTCAATTGTTCAAATTGACCTCTATAAGTTTGCATCTTGGCCCCTTTGACTTTGGCATCTCCTTCATAAATATTTTGAAGTTTTTCTCAAATATCCTTTGCAGAGCCGCAATGCATAAATTTGACAAATATTGAACTAGCAAGGCCACCCAGAATAACATTTGTATCCTTCAAATTATTTTCAAAAAGTTTCTTTCCATCTTTATATGTTGGGGGAGTGGCAGGTGCCTTGTATCGTTCTACTACTGATTGTCAAACATCAAATCCTCGTGCCTGCAAAAAAAATTTCATATGTCTATTCTAGAAGGAATAATTTTGACTATCAAACATCAGTGTTCCATTCTTAGTGCAATCCATGATCTACCTTCCAGTGGTTAGATTGATTCTAAAGGACCTGCTCTGATACCAATTGTTGGAATATTTACTAATACTGAGAGGGGGGTGAATCAATACTGAGGAATTTTTATGATTTTTAATCACTACATTAACTTGTCAACTATGCCATTCACTTATGATTGCATTTAACATATCATAAACATATAGCCATAACTAGTACCACTCAACAATCCATCACAACATACACAATTCACAAGACATTTTTACATGGAAACCATGTACCAAATATATACCTCAAATCATATGCCCAAAATCACCAACATATGTCTCTAGCCATGTGCCAAAGACTCTCCAAGATATGCCTCAATCATATACAATAATAATCAATATTTAACCCTCAAAACATGCATAAATACATACCTTTCATTCTGTTAAAACACATGGCATATCTCACTATGGCTGATTTCACTAATTTCACGAGGTTATCTATGCTCTCAACAAGAGTGATTATTTTCATTAGTCTCGTCAGTCTGGAAACATGGAAATCAATAAACAAGGGATCACATTACATCCTTGGAGATGCTCTCATTCTCAATGGTCTCACCATACATGTGATGAACTTGATCAAATGTGAAGTTTGCATGTTATGGAAGACGAGCGATGAGTATTCTCTTGACAATTTCATTTAGAAAAACAAGATTAAACTTGTTATAATTCATATTACCATATTAATGTTGCATGTTTTAATAGCCATTTTGTTGTCAGGAATGGCCCATCTAGGATTGAGAGAATCATGGGGAAATTTGGTAGCTCTATGATTGAGTATCTTGGTCCACATTTTTAAGAGTTTTTTAGTGTACAAATCCATTTTCTCTTGAGTGGTCTTGTCATCACCAACTTAATTTTTTGGATTGGGAGTGATAATATCAATGTCACTCATGTGGATAATTATCCTTCTTAGATGTGGAACCACGACCAATAAAATCATTTAGGATATCATCAGCTAAAAAATTCACATAATTCTGGCACAACAATGAGATGGCATAGACAACACTTGGCAGGAAATAGAATATCAAGTGTCCAAATAATGGATCATCACTCAAGCATGTTATCCTGAATCAATCATATCTAGATTAGTGTTATGTTCTTTAGTGGAGCTCGCAATCACGATTTTCAATGAAAGTTGATTCGTCAATTTATTATTGTTGATGCTAGTGGTAGCATCAAACAGGTATTTCCACATAGGTCTATGTGTCTTGACATGTGGAAATCGTCCAAAGCCTTCTATCCTTGAATTCACTTTAATTAAAGGAGTTATTAAAGTAAATTGTTTTTATTAATTAAATTTTTATTTAGTTAATTGAGTTATTTAAGGAAAGTGCTAAAAGTAATTAGCATGTAAATATCAAGTGAGGTGAGAAGTAGTCTCAATCGTCAATTACTTTGGAGATTAGGTTTAAATTATAACTCAGAATTATAAAAGCAAGGCTAGGGTGAAGGAGAGACACACTTGAGATTCTTGAGAGTAGAGATTCCATTCAAGAGGATTGGATCACGAAGGAATGTGATTCAAGATCTTGGATAGGTGGAGAAGGAATTCCATATAGATATTAGATCGAGGAGAAGAGAGAACAGAGGTTTCCACAGGAGTTTCAGTCAAGCAAAGCCACATCGAAGAGTTGTGTCGTACAAAGTCTTTCGTATAGGATTTTCGTACATGTATGCAGGATTCAATGGAGACATGAGCTTGTACGTGGGTGTGCAGTAGGAATATCCGGGTACATCTCAAAAAGTGTGCATATCTAGGTCATACAACATATTAGATTTTGTCAGGCTTTTCTGTAGTTGTATTTTTCTCAGTGGGATATTATCCCTATTACGAGAGCTTTGATTTTAGCATAATAAAATTATTCTCAACACTCATTTTACATTCAGGGTTTTTCCATGGGTATCTACCCAAACATATTGGTGTTTATGTGTGCATGATTTGGTTTCTAGTTTTCTTCTTCCGTTGCATGTTTAAAGTTGAATATTTCAGCAGTATATTTTTGTTTTGTTAGCAACTAATCTAATATGCAGTAAGGAAATCACTACATAACAAGATACCTACTAGGGGATGATTTTAGGGGGGAAATTTCGCTCATGGGTTATTTTTCCATGGTTTTTCCAAAAATGAGATTCGCTATTTTAAAAATGATTCACCCAAATTCTACAGGATAAAATTATTTTACCTTAAAAATCGCCAAAATTTCATAAAAACTATATAAAATCCTTAGAAATTTGAATATTTTTACAAAAATATTTTCAATCATTCATAGTTGGCATATGAAGGATTAGTAAGATTCTCCAAGGTTTCTACATTTTAAAATAAAGTTCCATCCTTAAAATCATCCCTCCGTGCTGGAGTAAGATTTTTTCAACCTGGTATCAAAACTCATGCTATGAAGGGAAGACACATCTCAAATCCATAGCAGATCCACAACCAGCGGGAAAAAATCGAAGGATGAATTTTAGGGGAATAGTCGTACCGAGGTAGAACTAGGGTTTTGCAGGTTTACAGAGGTGTACATGGGTCATGTAAGGGAAATCACATACATATGTGGGTTTCCTTGAGTACATTTTCATGTATGCGGGTTGTAGTGAGCACATGCAAAACATACTTGGACTCTAGAGGTGACAATCATGTACAAGTCCGTACAGGTCAATACAAGGGTAGTTTTTAACAACAAGTTATTTCTAGGGTAGGTTGTCAGGTCTTAGGGATGGAAATAACACCATTAAGAGTTGAAGATAGATTGGATGGAGCATCCAAATTCCTATCTTATAAAGAAAGATGAATTTTGTCTTTGAAGGTGTATGTCCTTTGAGAGCTATTGGAAAAAGTAATTGCTCCACTGACATATTTGACAACTTTGGAAGCTCCCAACAAGAAGGAGATCAAAGTAGAGAGGGTCCTCTTGGATTCAGTGAAGGATCATCTTATTCCTCACTTAACCGAGAATAATACAACCAAATAAATGTTTGATGCCTTGGTAAGTTTATTCCAGAGAAAAAACATGAATAAGAAGATGGTTTTAATAAATAAACTCAGATCGGTTTAGATGTCTATATATGATAATGTTACCATATATCTCATGAGTATCACACAGGTGCATGATCTGCTTGCAGCCATAGGGGATAAAATGGAGGATCCAGAGCTCATGAATGTGGCATTGAATGGTATTCCCAAGTCATGGGAACCATTTTTCAAGGGAGCATGTTCTCAAGAAAATCTCTCAGATTGGCATAGGCTTTGGGAAGGAAGAGACTCAGGAGGAGTATAAGGGAAACAAGTAGGGATGTAGTGAAGAGAACTTGGCTCTTTCCAGTAAGACAAGGGAGGGAAAATGAAATATTTCTAGCAAGAAGGGTAACAATGATGGAGGTTCATCATAGCTAGGGAAGAAGAAGGACTTAAGAAAAATCAAGTGCTTCTCATGTCATAAGAATGGACATTATGCATCTCAGTTCCCGGAGAATATGAAGAAGGGTAATGGTAATACAAAGACAACAACATCAATAGAGACAAAAATTGATGAGTTTGCAATGAAGTTTGAGAAGGATTACTCAGTAATTTCTTGTCTTTCTACCAACACAACTGTGAGGAGTTCTTGGTTCTTGGACAATGGTGCATCTCGTTATATGTCAGAAGTATGGGAGATATTTAGTAGTGTGACAGAGAGGGACTCAGATATTCATGTGCAACTTGGTGATGATTCCAAGTATGAAGTGAAGGGAGAGGGAACAATCATATTCCAAATTGATTCATGAGGTTCATTGGATGCCCATGATGTGATTTACGTACCAAGTTTGAAGAAGAATGTTCTTTCAGTTTAAAGATATGGATGATAGGGGTTTTGCTGTCAATTTTTAGAGAGAGCATGTACTCATACATCCAGAGAAAGATATCCTGAAGAACACAATGGTCGTTGGGGTTAAAGAGGTCACTTTATACAGGCTGTAGGGAAATCCTGTTTAGGATTTGGTACATGATATTGATAGCCTGTGTGAGTTGTGGCATAGGAGATTAGGACACCTACACTACATGGAATTTTTTATTCTAAGGGGGATTGTTACAGGTCTTCCAAAGTTTAATATTGAGCAACATGGAGTGTGTAGAGGGTGTCCACTTAACAAGAATCCCAAGGCTTCTTTTCCAAGCAACGAGAGTAGGTCCAAGGGATATTGGATCTTATCCATTCATATGTGAGTGGGACTATGCCAATAACATCATTAAAGGGATCATCATACTATGTGACATTTCTTGATGTTTTTTACAAGAAAACCTGGATCTTCTTCATGAAGACCAAGGATGAAGTATTCAGTCGGTTTTGGGAGTTTAGGCATTAAGTGGAAAACTATACATTAAGAAGATCAAGGTCTTGAGGTCAGATAATGGGGGAGAGTACACCTCCAATGACTTCAAGGATTTCTTCAAGGAGGCATGGATTAAGAGGGAGATGATAGTCTCATACAACCCTCAACATAATGGGGTTGTATAGAGAAAGAATCAGTCCATCATCGATTCTGCCAGGGTTATGATACTTGACTAGGAGTTTCCTATGATTCTTTGGGAAGAGGCGTGTAAAAAAAAAGTGTATGTGCAAAATAGGAGTCCTCACGGGATATTGGGGGATAAGACTCCAGATGAGGCATTATTATGGGTGAAGCTAGATATAGGAAATTTGAGGATCTTTGGTTATCCAATTTACATCCATGTGCCAATGGAGAAGAGGACGAATTTGGATCCTTCAGGACATAAGGGTATATTTGTGGGGTATAGTGAGACCTCAAAGGATTACATGATCTTCATTCTAGCACAATCGAAGACAATTGTGAGAAAATATGTTAATTTAGAGGAGAAATTGGCATCTAATAGTACTCATGAGTCATCTACAGTGATAGAGGACAAGGATAAACATGATATGAAAGATGAGAAACAATAAACAACTCATATTTTAGGTGGGGAGGTAGAGTGATCTCCTTCTAGTCCTGTCAGGAGACCCAAGTGGGTATTGTATACATTGAAGGATGATGTTGAGGCTCCTAGGATTGCGATTAGTGAGTGCAGGCCTCTGAAGAAGTTTTCAAACTATATGGTGCTTATGAGTAACATCATTGATGTTGATCCTTCCAGTTTTGAGGAAGCAACAAATCAACAGGTATGGTGAGATTCCATGGTAGAGGAGTACACCTCTATTATGAGAAATGATTTTTGGGACATAGTGCCAAGATCAGAGGGGAAGTTAGTTGTGAGTTCCAGGTGGCTCTACAATATCAAGCAAGTTGCAGATGGTACCATCGAGAAGTTCAAGGCTAGTTTTGTGGAAAGAGGGTTCTACCAGAAGGAGGGAGTTGACTACGCAGAGAAATTTTCTCCAGTCACCAGGTATGCTTCTATTCAAGATGTTATTTCTATTACTTCAATTATAAGGAAGAGGATATATTATATGGATGTGAATTTTTTTTTTCCTGAACGAGATCATTGAAGAAGAAGTATACATAGAGAAACCTCAGGGATTTGAGGTACATGGGAGGGAGTCTCATGTGTCCAGGCTTAAGAAAGCCTTGTAAGGAATCAAACAGATATCCAAGGCATGGTATTCCATGATTGACAGATACTTGTAGAGTATGGTATTTACCAAGAGTGAGAAGGATACTAACTTGTACTTCATACTTGTTCGGTCATATCCACTTATCTTGGTTCTATATGTTGATGATTTATTTCTTACAGGTGTAGAGGATCTTATTGTAGGGTGCAAAGAAGGTTTTGTGAGTGATTTCGAGATAAAGGACATTGGCTTGATGCATTATTTCTTGGGGTTAGAGATATGACATGTATTAAGAGAGATATTCCTTGGTCAAGGGAAGTATGTAGTAGATGTATTGAAGAGATTCAGGATGGAGGACTATAAACTGATGGCTACACCTATGGTTACCAATCTGAAGAAGGTGATCACTTCAGATTCAGAGTTGGTGGATCCTGAGATATATGTGCAATTGATGGGGTCCTTGATGTATTTGGTCAACACCAGGACAATATTTGTTTTCTTGTGAACACCTTGAGTCATTTCATGGTGGAGCCAAGGCATGTGCATTGGATCACAGAGAAATATGTGCTCAAGTACTTGAATGTTGCAATGGAGTATGGGTTGAGGTATCTTATGGGATATGGAGTGGAATTGCAAGGATATATATACTTAAATTGGGAAGGGATTTTAATAGAAAGAAAGAGAACCTCAGGGTGTTTCTTCAGCGTGGGCTCAATAATGATTACCTAGTTCAGTAGTGCTTCTGTAGCACTCAGTTCAATAGAGGTAGAGTATATGGCAATGAGTATTTCTATATGTGAAGCCATTTGGCTTCACAAATTGCTTACATGTTTATTTGATCATGAGTTGGATCCTATGAAGATATACTATGATAATCATAGTTGTAGAAAACTCTAGGAGAATCCAATATTCCATGACAGGTCCAATCATATTGAGATCATATACCACTTCATTCAAGATAATATCCAGAAGGGAGTAGTGAAGCTTCAATATATTTCCACAGATGAGCAGGTTGCATATATTTTGACCAAACCCTTAGAGAAAGGGAAGTTTGTATTCTTTAGAGACAGGTCTAGAGTGGTGCATAATACCTTCCTCACTAAGAGGGAGAGTTGATGCTAGTAGTAGCATTGGACATGTATTTATGCACAGGTCTATGTTTCTAGAGATGTGGAAATCATCCAAAGCCTTTATCCTTGAATTTACTTTAATTAAATAAATTATCAAAGTAAATTAATTTTATTAATTATTTGTTTATTTAATTTATTTATTTATTTAAGGAAAGTGCTAAGAGTAATTAGTATGTAATCTTAGCATGAAAATATCAATTGAGGTGAGAAGTAATCTCAACCATCAATCACTTTGGAGATTAGGTTTAGATTACAACTCAGAATTATAAAAGCAGGGATAGGGTGAAGGAGAGACACACTTGAGATTCTTGAGAGTATAGAAGGAACTTTTCTTTCAAGAGGACTGGATCACCAAGGTCGTGATTCAATATCTTGGATAGGCGATCCGAGATATTTTCATCCAGTGACTTATTAAAGAATTGTATTAAATGAGCATAAATTAAAGTACACCATAAAGAAGGAAAAACTCAAAAGGAAAGAGACATAATCATGAAATATGAACACAAAAACTTGATAACAGAGTTCGTCCCTGGTGGACTATGTCTTCGGGTCCTGCTCTCAAATGGATAGGTCTTTTTATTAACTCCACAGAATAATTGGGCGAAATACATAAGTATACCTCATTATGGAGTTAAGCTACAAAATATTTGTTCAAATCAGAAAAAAAACATCACCATTGTGTTCGTGGTGTCGAATTAACTGAAAATGACTGTCTCCATGCCTCGATCCGAGTCTGGAACTTTCAGGCCCAATAGACACCCCTGTCTTAGTTTTCGTGTCTGCCTCTGCAAATGAATGACTGGAAAAATTCTTGAAATGCATGCCCTGTCTCGAAATATGAAACTTGGTCTCTCCTCTCTATACACTAGTGGAACCCCCGTTAAATAAAACATGTGGGTTGTTATGCATTGATGAGTCCATTGGTGTGTTGATTGATGGATGTTGTCTTAAGGCTTTTGTTGGAGGAGTTTTAGGTAGAGGTCCTGGGGTCGAACCCGCGTGTCTGCCCTTTTAACATATGGTTATAACAATTATTGGTGCACTGCTAAAAATGGTGGAGCAATTAAGGTTGGAAAACGAATACTATATTAAGAGGAGATATCACTAGAATGGAAGATGTGCCATATATGGAGTGTGGTCGCATGAAATAGCACATAACAAATGGTTGGGCCAAGGGCCTAGCCATTTTTTCCTCCCACATAGAACATTATTAACTTTAAATAATATTTGTGCCATATGATAAACAAGGACTATGTAATGGCATGTTGGCTAGCACAGAGTGTAAGTCCTTTGTGCTAGGAGGTAAGGAGTTTGACTCGTCGGCTCCAATATATATTTTAATGAATTGTACTTTAAGAGGCCAATGGGGGGTTTCCACGTGGAAACCTCTCATTGGTTGTCCTCTTCCATGTGTCAACTGGAGACTGGAACACATAATCTGCCACGTGTACCTATAAGAATCTACCATGTATACCTGTAAGTAGGTTGTAACATTGGACCACGTCTCCCTGTACGGACATGCCATGTGTCACCCTTGTAGTGGTGACATGTGTCACCTTGACCTTTCACTTTTTGACCAAGTTTGACCTAAAATTTGATCTCTTATAAATTTTTCATACGAGCTCCGTTTGCGCCATTAGAAATCTTGCGACACACTCTTCGCGATCATGTCATTTTTACTAAGTTTTGGGAATTTTGAATTTCTACCCTTTCTCTATCTGCTGAAGCCATTCCAAGAATCCTGAGTTGCCTCTGCGAGTTATGAGTTCTTCTTAGCCTTCTATGGATCCTTTTTGGATCATGTCTTCCCACTGAGATATTTTTGGACCACCAAAATCTTTCATCAATCAATAGGTAAGTGAGGGAAGAGTCCCCTCACTTTGTCCTTCTCAATCCACTTTGCCTTGCTTGGATGTGTGCCCTTTAAGCCTACTCGAAGACAATCAACATCACCCATGCATGAATTCTTCATCCTTCTATAGAGGATGATATCTTCCTGTAACTCATCCAAGTACTCAGCATCAACTAAAGGTATTGAAATTTCCCCATCCCTATCCATGATCATGGGAGGCTAAAAAGTTTCAAGTTCTCAATGTTCACAACTGAGTAAATCTACATATACAATGGAAGATATAAATGAAAAGAATTATTTCCTCTTTTCTCCAAGATAGTGAAGGTTCCATATCGTATGGGATTGAGTTTCTTTCCTTCACCCTTCAATCGTTCCTTGTCGATGTGAATCCATACCCGGTCTCCAACCTGGAACTGGTGATTAACCCTGTGCTTGTCATTCCGAGCTTTATAATGTGCTTGAATTTTCTCCAATTGTTCCCTGATTGCCTGGTGTATCTACTGGATCCTCTGGATGAACTTGCGGGCTCTGTCCTCTGTTCGTTTTTCATTCACATCAACATCTCTCCCATACATTAATTCCAAAGGAACCTTTGGTAGGTACCCAAAACATGTCTCAAAAGGTGAAATTTGAGTGGATGAATGTAAATATTGGTTATAAGCATGATGTACATAGGATATCTGTTCATCCCATAACTTGGGATGCTTGCTGCAGTAGCCTTGAAGTAAAAGTACCATTGTTATGTTTACCACCTCTGTCTGTCCATCAGTCTGTGGATGGAAAGTAGTGCTCCTCTTCAATTTGGTGTCCATCATTCCCCATAAGATAGTCCAAAAGTCCCCAAGGAATCGAGTATCTTGATCCGAGATAATGGACGTGGGTAACCCAAATTGAACCCAAACATGCTTAAAGAATAGATTAGCAGTCTGCTCAACAATGATTTTCTTTTTACATGGCATCAAGATACACATTTTGTTGAACCTATCCACTACAACATACAAATAATCATGACCCCCTCTGGTCATTGGTAAACCCCTTACAAAATCCATGGAAATGCTTTCCCATGGATGGGATGGAACAAGAAGTGGTAAGTATATCCCCAGTTTTCTATTAGTGGGATTACAAGTAGAACACATCACATACCCCTTTACATATTTAGTTAAAATTGCTTTCATTTGAGGCCAATAACAAAACCTCTACAAATGAGCCATAGTTTTACTACCCCAAAATTCCCAGACACAAGAGAAGTGTGAGCTTCTTGTATTACATGGATTCATTCACTTGTAGGAATACATAGCTTCCCAAGATGATAGAGTAATTTTCGCTACAGACAATAGTTCTCTACCTGTGCACCATGGGTTAACTTCTCATATACTTCTTTAAAATCTTCATAGATGGCATATTTTTCTACATAGCTATCATGAGATAGGAATTATTATTCAAAATAATAGAAGAAACAATAGGAGGTCTAGAAATCATATCGGCTACCTTGTTACTTGTACCCTTCTTGTACTTGATTACCAAATGAAATTGTTGTAGAAAACCCATCCATCTATAGTTTCAATATTGTTGTAGTTTGGTTTGTGCTTGAAGATACTATAAGGGTTGGTGATCTATATGTATAATTGTTTCTTTCCCTAACAAGTGGTGCTTCCATTTCTTTACACTTTGGACTAATGCATACAACTCTTTATCATATGTAGGATAGTTAACAGCAACTTGGTTAAAAGTTTTAGAGTGGTAACAGATAGGCTCACGATATTGCATCAATACTGCACCCATGGAGTATTCTCTAGAATCTATCTCGATCTCAAAAGGTTGTTGAAGATTCAACAATGCTAATACTGGTGTGGTACTGATATTCTCCTTCAAAGTGTCGAAAGTTTTTTGTTTCTTTCCTTCCCACTGAAAAGTGTTCTTCACACTGATTAAGGAATGCAAAGGAGGTACTATAAAGGAGAATTTGGGAATGAATCTCCTCCAATACTGGACTGCACCTAAGAAGCTTTGGACTTCGGTTACACTTTTTGGCTCAGGCCAATTTACAATTACATCAATTTTGGAAGGATCAATTTTCAATTGTCCTCCTCCTACAATATGATCTAAGTATACAAGTGCAGTCTTTCCAAATTCATATTTAGACATTTTCAAATACAACTTTTCCCTTTGCAAAGTATCTAATACTTGCTTTACATGCCCCACATGTTCATCCAAAATCCCACAAAAAAGAACGTCGTCTAAATACACAATCAAAAAGTCATCTAGCAAAGGCATGAATACCTCATTCATCACACACATGAAAGTTGTCATAGAATTACAAAGCCCAAATGACATAACTAACCACACAAAGAATCCATGTTTGGTTTTAAAGGCAATCTTCCATGCATCCTGTTCTGTGACCCTGATTTGATGATATCCACTGTGCAAATCCAACTTAGTGAAATAAAAAACATTCTTCAACTGATCAAGTAAATCATCTATGTGAGGAAGAGGGTATCGATTTTTCATCGTGATTTTATTTAAAGCCTGGTAATCGACACACATTCACCATGTGCCATCTTTCTTTGGCACCATCACGATTGAAGAACCACAAGGAAATGATTTGGGCCTAATGACCCCTTGATCCAATAAGCCCTGTACCTACTTGTTGATCTTTGTCATCTCCACAATTGACATCATGTACATGCCCACATTAGGAAGAGGAGAATCCTTCTAAAGAAGTATCTCATTTTGGATTTCCCTCTTAGGAGGTATCCATCCGGTTCTTGGAAAATATCATCATACTTAGAAAAAATATCAATTAATTCCTTTTTATGAGATGGATCACACCCTTGGAAAGTGTCGGATGTCCCGACATCTTTTTCTTTGACGACCATAAGTACATATCTCTTATTAGTGGTTATGAGTCTTTTCATTTTCCCTTCACTAACAAGTGTTGTATTTACCCTCATGCTATGAGCTCTAACAATATATTCCACTCCCCCCTTAGTAAGGTGGTATTTTTTCTCATGACGAAATAATACTGATTTTCTATCATAAAGATAAGGACTCCCCGACACTATGCCACATATATCAAGTGGTACAACATCCAAATCCACTTCATCAATCAATTTTGAAGCAATAGAAAATATGATCCTACATTGTTTGGTGACATTAAGTTTTGCTTTATCACATACCCAACGAAGAGGATAAGGCTTTGGATGTGGTTTCTTTACAAGACCCATCTTCTTGACATGTGCTTCAGATATTAAGTTTACTTGAGAACCCAAATCAAATAATGTATCTATCTTACTATGTTAAGATACAACTCGTATATGAAATCACTTTTTCCTCTTTTGTTCATCAACATGAGATTCATCATTGGAAATTGAACTAGAATGAAGAGAATCTTTACCTTGTACTCCAACCATTGTGATCTTCCCCTCATCTCCTGAATTGGAACCAAGATCTTGTTGAACTGTAGCAATGGTATTTTTCTTCCCCTTTCCACCGAACCGTTTCGGTTTCTTTTCTAGGTGCAGTTTCCAACAGTGTTCTTCATCGTGACCGCTCTTCTTGAAATGAGTGCAAGATGGTTTTCCTCCTTCTCTCGTTACTATAGCGGTCTTCTTGTCCTTCCTTTTGAACTTATTGAAAGTCCTTTATGGGAAATTGGAAGGTTTCTTCATGGGATATTCTTGAACATGTTTTCCCCTGTTATCAAGGTGAGTGAATTGCACACAAACTTCATCAAGACTAGAGGGGTTAAACAAGAGAAAAGTATGATGAATATAACTATGAAGTGCACCAATATAATTCATTAAAGTTTCATAAGAATCCAAAGGAATGTTCAATGCAAGAGATTTCTTCCTAAATTATTATGTGAAACTTTGTACAGTTTGACCTTTACTTTGCCTTAAAGTTTTCCATTCCATCATCTCTTTATGTAAATACCCTAATGGATAGAACTGCTTCCTTATCTCTATTTTAAATTCCGACCATGAGGAAAGAAGATTACCACACTTACCTATGTCCTAAATCTTTCTCTCCCACCATGTGAGAGCGGTGCCTTCTAACCAAAGAGAAGCTAGTTTAACTTTAACTTCCTCTTCATCAATATGCTGAACACAACAATATACTTCAACCTGTCGGATCCAATTATCTAGCTTTTTAGGATTAGCATCTCCATTAAACATAGGTAAAGAAAATTTTACATCAAGCTTTAATAATGGTTTATTACAAGAGGCTTTATGGCTAGAATGATGAGAATGCTTAGAGGAAGAAGAACTAGAACTTGAAGGTGAAGATGGAGGCTCAGAAGGATCTCCTCTAGCCCCTTGGTTTACCAAAGCATAATCATCTGCATGTGCTTCCTTTTTCTTCTCTTTCTTTTTCATCCTCTTCTCGTAATCTCCATACATCCGTTCGACCATTTATGACATGCGATAAAAGACCATGTGCAATTTTTTATCATGTTCATCACGCTTGTCCTCTTCTGCCATTTTCTTCCTTCGGGATGTACGACCAACTTTGGGATTGAAAGTCTTAAGAGTTACTTCACCCTACTTATGATTGGCCCTAGTAAGCATTCATACTCAACAATTTAAGTCAAAGATGACGGCTCTGATACCAACATGATCCAGGATATTTTCATTTGGTGACTTATTAAAGAATTGTATTAAATGAACATACACTAAAGTACACAATAAAGAAAGAAAAACTCAAAAGGAAAGAGACATAATCATGAAATATGAACGCAAAAACTTGATAACGGAGTTAATCCCTGGTGGACTACATCTTCGGGTCCTGCTCTCAATTGGATAAGCCTTTTTATTAACTCCTCAAAATAATTGGCCAAAATACATAAGTATACCTCATTCTGGAATTAACATATGGAATTTTTGCTCAGATCATAAAACAAACATCACCACTGCGTTCGTTGCGTCGAATTACCTAAAAATGATTGTCTCCATGCCTCAATCTAATTCTGGCACTTTCAGGCCCAAGAGACACCCCTGTCTTGGTTTTTGTGCCTGCCTCTACAAATGAATGACTAGAAAAATTCTTGAAATGTGTGCCTTATCTCGAAATCCATGCCTTGGTCTCTCCTCTCTATACACTAGAGGAACCCCCTTTAAATACAAAATGTGGGTTGTTATGCATTGATGAGTCTATTGGCACGTTGGTAGATGGAAGATATCTTAAGGCGTTTGTTGGCAGAGTTTTAGGCAGAGGTCCCGGGGTCGAACTCGCAAGCTTCCCCTTTTAACATATGGTTATAAATATTATTGGCGCACTGCTAAAAATGGTGGAGCGGTTAAGTTTGGTGAACGAATACTATATTAAGTGGAGATACCACTAGAATGGAGGTTATGCCATATATGGAGTGTGGTCGCATGAACTAGCACATAACCAAGGGTTGGGCTGAGGGTGCAATGCCCCAGGTTTTGAACCCCCATTTTTAAATAATGTATTGTTAAAATGCTGAGAGGCCAGAGTGCCCAAACAATTATTAAAAGGCTAGTATGCCCAAGACATGTAATGTTTTTATCATTATTAATAATAAATACATGGTTGGCTGCTAGACGGACAAGGACTAGAGTTATAGGGGGTTATGATTCCACAAGAGAAGGGGCTTGAGGGGATAAGTGTTTATTCCTATGTTGATTACCATTTTTTCCTAAGGGAGGGGATCGGTTACCTGAGCTTCTTGGGGAAGGCCAGGATGTTCTTGATTCCCCACGAAGTTACTTAAACCCGCCTCTGGTCTGATGGGGGGGTTAGACTGATGGCTTGTTCGTTGATTTTCCTATACGTTCATTCATTTTCCCTCACGCATTTTCATGCACTCACTCACCCATTCATTGATCCATCATCATCCGCGTATTGGCTTGGGAAAGGGAACCGAACTGCTAAAGATTAGCCACGAGATAGTTGGTTGTAGTGGTCGTTGGTGTGATCTAGCGATGATTTGAGGCCTGCATGTCTGAGATGTGATGGCCTGTGTCCAACATTGTTCACAGCTGCAAGTACTGAGATTTCTAGCATTGATATTCTATACCAGTTACGTCGGGGCCCGAATAAGGAGAAGGATTTCCTAAGGGACTGCGTGGCAGAGAAGGGTGGAGGTTCATTCTCTTGGGTAGTGCAAGCTAGGTAGAAGAGAGATGGGTACTTGGATTGTTGTGAGAGCTGGGAAACCTATGAGAGCTTGGGTGCTGACTAGTTTGGGAAGCCAAGTAACACTCTAGAACCGTCCTTGTGGATTCATAGCCCTGGCTCAGGGGTGACGCTGCTATTGAGATTTGGAATAGTAGTGTCTATGGTTGGGTGGAACGTCCTTGGTTTGCAGCCAATTGGTGTCATCTTTCATAAAGAGAAGTGCTCTTTGTTATGGTATCAATGACATGTATATGAATGTATTTCTTCTCTATATTTAATTATCGTTTAATTGAATCTTTAGACTATGCATGCTTGCTGACTACTGTTGTGCATGTCATTAAAGTCTTTCCTTTTATGCATACTTAAATTTTAAAAAGGTATCGGTAAGAGAAAGAATTCCAAGGGCGGGCTTGAAGGTAGCGTACCCTGACCTGTGGGTGGTTGGGTATGTTACAGAGGGCTTAGCCCTTTTTTCCGCCCACATAGAACATTATTAACTTTAAATAATATTTTTGACATATAATAAATAAGGACTATGTAATGGCTTGTTGGCTAGAACATAGTGTAAGGCCTTTGTGCTAGGAGGTCAGGAGTTCAACTCCTGTTGGCTCCAATATATCTTTTAATGAACTGTACTGTAAGAGGCCAATGGGGGGTTGTTGCGTGGCAACCTCTCATTGGTTGTCCTATGCCACGTGTCAACTAGAGACTGGAACACATAATATGCCACATGTACCTGTAAGAACCTACCATGTATAGTTGTAACATTGGACCACATATCCTTGTACAGATGTGCCACGTGTCACCCTTGCAGTGGTGACACATGTCACCTTGACCTTTGAATTTTTGAACAAGTTTGAACTGAACTTTGATCGCTTATAAATTTTTCATATGAGATTTGTTTGAGGAACCATTTGTGCCATTAGAAAGCTTGTGACGCGCTCTTCATGATCATGTCATTTTTACTGAGTTTTGAGAGCTTTGAATGTTTACCCTTTCTCTGTCTGTTGAAGCCATTTTGAGCATCCCGAGTTGCCTCTACGAGTTCTAAGTTGTTCTTAGCCTTCTATGGATCCTTTTTGGATTAATAGGTGGAAAAGGAATTCCATCTAGAGATTATATCAAGGAAAAGAGAGAACAAAGGCTACCGTAGGTGGGTTTCAGTGAAGTGAAGCCATAAAGAAGAGTTGCTTCGTACACAGTTTTCAGTACAGGATTTTCGTACATGTACATGGGCACCAGTGAAGATAGGCACATGTACACAAGTGTGTAGTAGGGACAGTTGTGCACATCTCAAAAAGCGTGTAGATCTTGGTCGTACAATAGATCATAATTTTCCAGGTTTTTTTGTATTTGTATTTCTCTTAGTGGGCCATTATCCCTATTACAAGAGCCCTGATTTTAGCATAAGAAAATCATTCTTAGCACTCGTTTTTCCTCGAGAGTTATTCCAAGGGTATCTGCCCAAAAATATTGGTGTTTATGTGTGCATGATTTGGTTTCCAGTTTTTTGCTTCTGCTGCATGTTTAAATGTGAATATTTCAGCAGTGTATTTTTGTTTTGTGAACTACTAATATGATTTGCAGTAAGGAAATCACTAGACAACAAGATAACTAGGTGCTGGAGTAAGAGGTTTTCAAAAATTATGACAAACCTACATAATAGAACTTGGAAGATATATAAAATAATATGGGAATGCAAGTTATTAGAAGGATTCATATTGGTAGCATTCATAGGGCCTGAAAATGTTGGTAAGATTATTTTGATCAATTCAATATTAGGAAAATAAGTTGGAGATGTGGGATTCGTGACACACGCTTCAGCCATTACTCTTTATAAGTTCATTAATGATATATTTATAATTGATTTTCTTGGCACCAATGTAGGTGGAAAAAGAGGTGGTATGTCCAAGGTATGGGAATATTATGATAAGGTCGTAGACTTCTGCATAGTGGTGGTTAATTTTGGGGGTGATACTTCTAGAATTGTAGAGGAATTTTTCAGTATTACTTTTTCATGGATGTGCAAAAATGTTGTACAATTTATTAACAAGATAGATTTTTTAATTGAATGGATCAAGGAATTCTCTCATATGGCCTGAGTACAACTCAAACAAATTCAATAAGTTGAGAATTGTAGAGTTAATTTTGGGGGTGATACTTCTAGAGTTGTAGAGGAATTTTTCAGTATTACTTTTTCATGGATGTGCAAAAATGTTGTACAATTTATTAACAAGATATATTTTTTAATTGAATGGATCAAGGAATTCTCACATATGGCCTGAGTACAACTCAAACAAATTCAATAAGTTGAGAATGTTTTTCACAGAAAGATGTAAGTTTCTCACATAAAGAGTCTTTGTATCGGTTTCAATACTGAACAAAGAGATAGAAGAAATGACCTGCCATTTGCCATTTTCTCGAGGAGTGACTAGCCATCATGATGAAGGAAGACTAGTTTTGAAAATATACACAATAATAAAGAACATGTGAGCAAAATATTTATTTAATAAAATAAATTTTAGTTAATTATTATATTCCATGAAGTTAAAGTTTATGAAATGGAAAATTATAGAAAATTTATTTTTTATCTCGATTCAAACTATTGTGTTCAGATGAGAAACAATTATGTATTGAGAAACAAGTATGTATTCATAAGGTTTAAGGACCAAAAATCAAGGAAAACAAATCAAAGGAAAAGTTGATTTCATTCTCCATATTTAGAGTGAGAAGGATAAGAAAAGGGCTTTCGAGTATAAAATATAAAAAATGGAGAGGTATGATTAATCATTTTTCAGGTAATAGAGGCAATGACAAGTGGAATTTCGATGAAGTTATGGATGTTGGTTTATAAATATTTGCAGAGAAAGCATAGTAACATCACAGGCTTCAGAGATATGATAATTGCCAAAAGGATGTTCCAGTGAGTATTAGTGAATAATACACAACAACAAAGTTTCATATTTTATTGGGAACACCAATTTAACCATATGCTTGTCATTTTCAAACCCACTCAACCATAACTTCTAGTTTCATATGCGGTTCCATAAAAGGAGGAAAAATTTTAGTATGCCAAGAGGAATAAAAAGAGGAAAAACTTTCGTATGCCAAGAGAAATAAAAGGGAGCATTTATGAGGAGTAAAGGGTTGGATTTATTTTTATAGCGGATGCGCTCAAGAGCCCATAGGGACACTATATTTATAGAATACTGAGGAACCATCTAGGATTCATCACCATCATTGCATTTTTGGTCTTCTTATCAACTTATGGACTTTTCTCTTGTCAATCAAAAGCTTTTGTCTTGAGTGGTTATGAAATTTTGTATGATTTTGTTTCAACAATAAATATTGATGGTGCATACTTATTCTCAATGTTATCTTTACAACTCCCTTTGAATATGAAGTCAAGCAATGACTTAGTGCAAAATGCATGTTTTTCTTTGTTTCTTGTATTGACTGGTTTTGAATATTTTGAGTGGGATTTTTATATTTAAAGCTTTGCAATGGGTTTAGTATACATCACTGACTCATTAGTAATAAAATATGATGAACTCAAAAATCAGGTTTATCCATAGCTTTATGTATACTACTTGACTATTGGATTTATTTGAAGATTGTCAATATGTTTTCTTGCATGCTATTGGCCTTAATTAAAATTTTCCATAAGTTTTATTTCTTATACAAAATACTAAGGATGACCACCCTCTTTAGCATCTCTGATATTCTTGTGTTCCTCAATGCTAAGGAGTTTCATGCCATTCCCACTAGTATTTGAGGCATATCTTCTACAAATTATTTTATTTATTTTCAATGTGAGATAAAGGTGCCCAATGGAAAGGCCATGGTTTGATGGTTTAACTAGACTTGTTGTTCCCAACTTTCATTATTTCTCCAACATTTTATTTACCTATTAATCTTTGAATATGACATTAAAGTGTGCGTGAAATATTTGTCTATGAGGTGGCTATAAACAACAATCTTTGTAACAGTTTGAGGGTTACCCCCTTTGGCCCAAGAGACAACTTGAGACTTAAAGAGGGGAGGTTTTCAAAGTCTACATAGGGTGCCTTGGCCATTTTATATTCTCAAGAACAACTTGAAGAACAACGTCCATTTTTGCACGAGGATCTAAGTTGAAATATTATTTCCCTGGGAAATGACATGATAAGGTTTTGAGTATTTCTAGTGAATATGAACAAAACAACATGCTGCTTGGTTTATTTCAAGATGATTTTCTAGTTAAATTTTTCACTTGGGGATTCCAATCTATTGAATACTCCACTAGGAATAATTCCATCTTTTTGAAAGAGATCAATATCTATTGCAAACATGATCATGTACATGATGAAGAACTTCTTCCAAGAAACTTTGGTTTTTCTGCTAAGTCCTTTAATATCCTTCCCTGTATATTTGAAAATAATTTTTCTCCATTTCATACATCTAAAGAATGATAGGGTTTCTTCGTTATCATGTTTTGAAATCCATGAAAAATATTTTTCATTACAATATTGTCAAAACCCTATTGATCAAGAAATGCATACCCCCATTCCTCTAATAATCAACCAACTTGACGAACTAGTTCATAGTATACCTTCCTCAACTTCAACATCAAGAGAATGGCACCTTCTTCAAAGATTTTCAACAGATCCACGAATCATACACTATCAACCCAAAACATTTGTGCTTTGCTTCACTGTGACCCACATACATTCGCGCCTTGCTCCACTACAACCCATGGATAAACTAAAAAATTCACACCTTGCTCCACTGCCACTTAGGATAACCTCAAAAAAATCCTTCCTCTCATCGACCTCCTTTCATCCTAGGCTAGATTTTCTTTCTTGAACTCGTCAATTCTCCTAGCACAAGTGAAGACCCAACTATGCTAGCTCCATACAAAAACACGCACTGGCTTGGATGAACAAATGAGAGGTTCTTGATGTGTATTTATTCTTTTCCAAGTGCCTCCTTTATTTGACTTTAGGGTCGACTTGTAACTTCTTGTTTTCAACATATTTTCTTCTTTAATTATTTTTGGGGCCAACTTGTAACTTCTTGTCCTTAGTTTTGGGGATTCTTGATCATACTTCGAGGCTTCATCTTTAAGAGGGAATAACGTCTCAACCATGGAGAACCATGTGGTGTACCACCTACCATTGGAAATGACATGACGATGACTATTCATCTATGAGGGTTTTGCATGTATTTTTAATGTCCTTCATCCTCTTTTTCCTCACACAACTTCGGGATTCATGACCACACCTTTAGGGATTCTTGTAGACTTATTCAAAGAGTCTTCCCATGAGGGCCATGCTTAAAGCTATGCCATAATGGGACCACTTTGGAGACTTATTCAAATACACTCATTACTTCTAGAGGCTTCTAGACTTGTTCTAGTGTTGAAATCAATGACAACCAATTTTCCAACAACTGATCTTCGTGAAATAAAGCAAAATATATGTATCAGGGGATAGTGTAATGGCATGAGTATGTTGTAGTTGTTGCATCATTAAAACATGTTCTTCACCATGGGACAAGCACAAAGAGAGATGATTTCATTGAGTTCTATATGAATACAATATTTGAAAGTGTGATGATATTCTATCAACAAAATATATGCCTATCTCTCAAACGCAGATTGAATGAGATATCAACTTCTGAATTTGCAACAACTTAATATCTCTTTACTCTGGTCAAGAATCAAGCACGGAGGTAAATTTATTCAGTTTTGTAAAATACTTTTGTGGCTTCACTGGCTTGATGACTACTTTTAGTGTACTCTATTTTCTATGACTTAGAGTAGGATATATATAGGCATGTACATAATAAACTCATCTTTGAGCATTTGTCCACTTTTTCAAAAATCTTTGTGGTTTTTGTAGCAGTGAAACATGAACAAAAATACATGTTTCAATTTTTTTTAAATCAAACCATTCAAGGTTCTCAAGAGAAAATTTTAGTATGTCTCAGTAGGAGCAAGGTTTACATTTAAAGGTTGTCAAAAATGTGAAGTTGGTTTAAAGAAGAATGACTCCATGCCCAAAAAAACATAATGCATAAGTATATAATTCTTGATGCATCATAGGGATACATCATCCCTAGTAGGATCCAATTGTTGTAACTTCCAATGCACTTAGTTAAATTGTGCATTAATGAGGGGATTCAAAGTGAAGACATTGTAAACTGCATGATGAAATTGACACTATTACATAATGTGTCAAATCTTGTGATATGAAATTCCTTCCATCTCAAATTAATTTTCCATCTAGTCATACCTTATAACAAATAAGAATACCTTATAACAAATAGGAATACAAAGAAGGTTCCCTTTTCAAAATTCCCTTAAGCCTCAATATACTAGCTTGCTAGATCACTTCCATAATAATCATGGGCCTTATAAATTGTGCTTTATCCATGTATATACGATTCTTCCCATAGACTATAGTATAAAGACCCTGCACCACAATCCATGGTTTTATATTATATTAATTTTAATTTTTCCTTCTCAAAAGCTTAAGCCAAGCTTTATCATAAAATTCTATACCTAGCTGAAGTCAAGACTTAAGGTATCATGGACTTGTATCAAAGTTTAATTATAAAGTCACGGTGAAAAATATTTAAATTATGTCATTAATCCAAAATTGATTATGGGACTTTAATGTGTGATACTATAAATGGTATCAAGATTTAAAAAAAAATGATTTGCATGTAGAACTTAAAGCCCCGATACCAATCCTAGTCCGACATATGGAAAAAGGTGGTATTGTGTGAAAAATTAGTATCGAGACATCTGAGCAGTTTAAAGTGTCGAGATGAATGACAATTTTCATATGTGAGAACATCTGAACAACACAATTGTACATGTGGAAAGCATAATTTGATGTATGGAAAAAACCTCATAAGCATATCCACTTCAAAGTGTTGAGATGAATGATAATTTTCATATGTGAGAACATTTGAACAACACAATTGTACATGTGGAAGGCATAATTTCATGTCTTGGAAACAACCTCATAAGCATTTGCAATGAGATCACTCCGATATATCTTTACTCTTAGGTGTTTCCTTTGCTGGTACTCACATGCTTATTGGATCATGGTGAGCATGTACTTTCTCTTGAAAATATGGAATTTGAAGGAAATCAAATACCTTCTAAGGTTTAATAAATTTATTTGGGGTATAAGTTTGTTAGTCATGCTACATAGCTTGCAACAGGCTTTATAATACATTAAATCGCAACGAGTATGATCCAATCACTCAAATGTTTATGAAACATGATTCTGTGGTAGAAATGAGTTTGTTTTTAAGGGAAATCTGTAGGAATATTTAAAATGGACAATATTTTTCTTCTTGATTAAACAATGTGATGAATTGAGGAACAACACATGGCATATCTCATTGTGGGTGATTTCACTAATTTCACGAGGTTATCTATGCTCTCGAAAAGAGTGATTATTTTCATTAGTTTCATCGGTCTGGAAACATGGAAATCAATAAACAAGGGATCACATTACATCCTTGGATATGCTCTCATGCTCAATGCTCTCACCATAAATGCGATGAACTTGATCAAATGTGAAGCTGGCATGTTATGGAAGACGAGTGATGAGTATTCTCTTGACAATTTCATTTAGAAAAACAAGATTAAAGTCGTTATAATTCATATTACCATATTAATGTTTCATGTTTTGGTAGCCATTTTGTTGCCAGGAATGGCCCATCTAGGATTGAGAGAATCATGGGGAAATTTGGTAGCTCTAGGATTGAGTATCTTGGTCCACATTTTAAAGAATTTTTTAGTGTACAAATCCATTTTCTCTTGAGTGATCTTGTTATCACCAACTTAATTTTTTGGATTGGGAGTGATAATATCGATGCTAATCATGTGGATAATTCTCCTTCTTAGATGTGGAACCATGACCAATAAAATCATTTAGGATATCATCAGCTAAAAGATTCCCATAGTTCTGGCACAACAATGAGATGGCATAGACAACACTAGGCAGGAAATAGAATATCAAGTGTCCAAATCATGGATCATCGCTCAAGCATGTTATCCCAAATCAGTCATATATGGATTAGTGTTATGTTATTTAGTGGAGTTCGCAATCATGATTTTCTATGAAAGTTCATTCATCAATTTATTATTGTTGATGCTAGTGGTAGCATCAAACATGTATTTCCACATAGGTCTATGTGTCTAGACGTGTGGAAATCATCCAAAGTCTTCTATCCTTGAATTTACTTTAAGTAAAGGAGTTATCAATTAATTGTTTATTTAATTAATTGAGTTATTTAAGGAAAGTGCTAAAAGTAATTAGCATGTAAATCTCAAGTGAGGTGAGAAGTAATCTCAATCATCAATCACTTTGGAGATTAGGTTTAGATTATAACTCAAAATTATAGAAGCAAGGCTAGGGTGAACAAGAGACACACTTGAGATTCTTGAGAGTAGAGATTCCATTCGAGAGGATTGGATCACGAAGGAATGTGATTCAAGATATTGGATAGGTGGAGAAGGAATTCCATCTAGAGATCAGAACGAGGAGAAGAGAGAACAAAGGTTTCCACAGGAGTTTCAGTCAAGCAAAGCCACATCGAAGAGTTGCGTCGTACAAAGTTTTCCGTATAGGATTTTCATACATGTATGCAAGATTCAATGTTGACAGGGGCTTGTACGTGGGTGTGCAATAGGAATAACCAGGTACATCTCAAAAAGTGTGCATATCTAGGTCATACAACATATTAGACTTTGCCAGGTTTGTCTGCAGTTGTATTTTTCTCAGTGGGATATTATCCCTGTTACGGGAGCTCTGATTTTAGCATAATAAAATTATTCTCAACACTGATTTTCCATTCATGGTTTTTCCATGGGTATATACCCAAAAATATTGGTGTTTATGTGTGCATGATTTGGTTTCTAGTTTTCTTCTTCCGCTGCATGTTTAAAGTTGAATATTTCAGGAGTGTATTTTTGTTTTGTTAGCAACTAATCTAATTTGCAGTAAGGAAATCACTAGATAAAAAGATACCTAGGTGTTGGAGTAACAAGTTTTCAACATGGTATCAAAGCTCATGCTCTGAAGGGAATCCAAATCTCAAATCCATAGCAGATCCACAACCAGTAGGAAAAAATCGAAGGATGAATTTTAGGGGAATAGTCGTACCTAGGTAGAACTAGGGTTTTGTAGGTTTACAGAGGTGTACATGGGTCACGTAAGGGACAATCACATACAATCACATTTGCGTGTATGCGGGATGCAATGAGCACATGCAAAACATAATTGGACTCTAGTGGTGGAAGTCATGTACAAGTCCCCTACGGGTCAATACAAGGGTATTTTTTAACAACAAAATATTTCTAGGGATGGTTGTCAGGTCTTAGGGATGGAAATAACACCATTAAGAGTTGAAGATAGATTGGATGGAGCATCCAACTTCCTATCTTATAAAGAAAGAGGAATTTTGGCTTTGAAGGAGTATGTCCTTTGGGAGCTAGTGGAAAAATTAATTGCTCCACTGACAGATCTAACAGCTTTGGAAGCTCACAACAAGAAGGAGATCAAAGCATAGAGGGTCCTCTTGGATTCGGTGAAGGATAATCTTATTCCTCACTTAACCGAGAATAAGACAAACAAATAAATGTTTGATTTCTTGGTAAGTATATTCCAGATAAAAAACATGAATAAGAAGATGGTCTTAAGAAATAAACTCAGATCAGTTTAGATGTCTAGATATGATAATGTTACCATATATCTCATGAGGATCACACAGGTGCATGATATGCTTGCAGCCATAGGGGATAAAATGGAGGACGCAGAGCTCATGAATGTGGCATTGAATGATATTCCCAAGTCATGGGAACCATTTGTCAAGGGAGTCTGTTCTCAAGAAAATCTCTTAGATTGGCAGAGGCTTTGGGAAGGAAGAGACTCGGGAGGATTCTAAGGGAAACAAGTAGGGAAGTAGTGAAGAGAAATTGGATTTTTCCAGTAAGACAAGGGAGGGAAAATGAAATATTTCTAGCAAGAATGGTAACAATGATGGAGGTTCATCATAGCCATGGAAGAAGAAGGACTTGAGTAAAATAAAGTGGTTCTCATGTCATAACAATGGACCTTATGCATCTTAGTTCCTGGATAATATGAAGAAGGGCAATGGTAATACAAAGACAACAACATCAATAGAGACACAACTTGATGAGTTTGCAACGAAGTTTGAGAAGGCTTACTCATTAGTTTCTTTCCTTTATACCAACACAACTGTGAGGAGTTCTTGGTTCTTGGACAATGGTGCATCTCTTTATATGTCAGAAGTATGAGAGATATTTAGTAGTGTGACAGAGAGGGACTCATATATTCATGTGCAACTTGGTGATGATTCCAAGTATGAAGTGAAGGGAGAGGGAACAATCATGTTCCAGCTTGATTCATGAGGTTTATTGGATGCCTAGGATGTGCTTTACGTACCAAGTTTGAAGAAGAATTTTATTTCAGTTTAAGATATGGAGGATATGGGTTTTGCCATCACTTTTTAGAGAGGGCATGTACTCATACATGCAGAGAAAGATAGCTTGAATAACACAATGGTCGTTGGGGTTAGAGAGGTCACTTTATATAGGTTGTAGGGAAATATTGTTCAGGCTTTGGTACATGATAGTAATATCTTGTGTGAGTTATGGCATAGGAGATTAGGACACCTAAACTACAGGGAATTTTCTATTCTAAGGGGGATTGTTATAGGTCTTCCAGAGTTCAATATTGAGAAGCAGGGAGTGTGTAGAGGGTGTGCACTTAAAAATAATTCCAAGGCTGATTTTCTGAGAAACGAGAGTAGGTCCAAGGGGATCTTGGATCTTATCCATTCATATGTGAGTGGGACTATGCCAGTAGCATCATTACATGGATCATCATACTATGTGACATTTATTGATTTTTTTTACAAGAAAACCTCAATCTTCTTCATGAAGACCAAGGATGAGGTATTCAAACAGTTTTAGGAGTTTAGGGCTCAAGTGGAGAACTAGACAGCAAGAAGATCAAGGTCTTGAGGTAAGATAATGGGGGAGAGTACACCTTCAATGACTTCAAGGATTTCTGCAAGGAGGCAAGGATTAAGAGGGAGATGATAGTCTCATACAACCCTCAACATAATTGGGGTTGCAAAGAGAAAGAATCGGTCCATCATCGACTCTGTCAGGGCTATGATACATGACTAGGATTTTCCTATGTTTATTTGGGAAGAGGCATGTAAAACAAAAGTGTATGTGCAAAACAGGAGTCCTCATGGGCTATTGGGGGATAAGACTCCAGAGGAGGCATTCTTAGGGGTGAAACTAGATATAGGAAATTTAAGGATCTTTGGTTTTCCAATTTACATCCATGTGCCTGTGGAGAAGAGGATGAAGTTGGATCCTTTAGGACAAAAGGGTATATTTTTGGGGTATAGTGAGACCTCAAAGGATTACATGATCTTCATTCCAACACAATGGAAGACAGTTGTGAGAAAATATGTTAATTTCGAGGAGAAATTGGCATCTAATAGTACTCATGAGTCATCTGCAGTGACATAGGACAAGGAGAAACATGCTCCGAAATATGAGCAACAATAAACAGTTCATATTTTAGGTGGGGAGGCAGTGCCATCTCCTTCTAGTCTTGTCAGGAGACCCAAGTGGGTATTGCAGACATTGAAGGATGATGTTGAGGCTCGCAGGATTGCAGTCAGTGAGAACAGGCCTACAAAGAAGTTTTCGAACTATATGGTGCTTATGAGTAACATCATTGATGTTGAGCCTTCCAGTTTTGAGGAAGCAACAAATCAACAGGTATGGAGAGATTCCATGGTAGAGGAGTACACCTCTATTATGAGAAATGATGTGTGGGACATAGTGCCAAGATCAGAGGGGAAGTCAGTTGTGAGTTCTATGTGGCTCTACAATATCAAGCATGTTTCAGATGGTAGCATCGAGAAGTTCAAGGCAAGGTTTGTGGAAAGAGGGTTCTACCAGAAGGAGGGAGTTGACTACGAGGATAAATTTTCTCCAGTCACCAGGTATGCTTCTATTCAAGATGTTATTTCTATTGCTTCAATTATGAGGAAGAGAATATAGTATATGGATGTCAAAAAACATTTCCTCAATGAGATCGTTGAAGAAGAAGTATACATAGAGCAACCTCAGGGATTTGAGGTACATGGGAGGGAGTCTTATGTGTGTAGGCTTAAGAAAGCCTTGTAAGGAGTCAAACATATATCCAAGGCATGGTATTCCATTATTGGCATATACTTGTAGAGTATGGGATTTACCAAGAGTGAGAAGGATACTAACTTGTACTTCATACTTGTTGGGTCAGATCCACTTATCTTGGTTCTATATGTTGATGATTTATTTCTCACAGGTGCGGAGGAGCTTATTGTAGGGTGCAAAGCGGGTTTTGTGAGTGAGTTAGAGATGAAGGACATTGGCTTGATGCATTATTTATTGGGGTTAGAGGTATGACATGTATCAAGATAAATCTTCCTTGGTCATGGGAAGTATGTAGTAGATATATTGAAGAGATTCAGGATGGAGGACTGTAAACTGATGGCTACACCTATGGTTACCAATCTGAAGAAGGTGATCACTTCATATTCAGAGTTGGTGGATCCTGGGATATATACAGATGCAATTAATGGGGTCCTTGATGTATTTGGTCAACACCAGACCAATATTTGTTTTGTTGTGAACACCTTGAGTCATTTCATGGTGGAGCCAAGGCATGTGCATTGGATCGCAAAGAAACATGTTCTCAGGTACTTGAGTGGTACAATGGAGTATGGGTTGAGGTATCTTGTGGGAGATGGAGTGGAATTGCAAGGATATATAGACTTAAATTGGGAAGGGAGTTTAATAGATAGAAAGAGAACCTCATGGTGTTTCTTCATCTTGGGATCAACAATGATTACCTGGTTCAGTAGGAAGCATTCTTTTGTAGCACTTAGTTCAATAGAGGCAGAGTATATGGTAGTGATTATTTCTATTTGTGAAGCCATTTGGCTTCACAAATTGCTTACATGTTTATTTGATCATGAGTTGGATCCTATGAAGATATACTATGATAATCATAGTTGTATCAAACTCTAGGAGAATCCAATATTCCATGACAGGTCCAAGCATATTGAGATCATATACCACTTCATTCAAGATAAGATCCAGAAGGGAGTAGTGAAGATTCAATGTATTTCCATAGATGAGCAGGTTGCAGATATTATGACCAAACCCTTGGAGAAAGGGAAGGTTGTGTTCTTTAGAGACAGGTATGGAGTGGTGCATATTACCTTCCTCACTAAGAGGGAGATTTGGTGGTAGTGGTAGCATTGGACATGTATTTATGCACAAGTCTATGTGTCTAGACATGTGGAAATAGTCCAAATCCTTCTATCCTTGAATTTACTTTAATTGAAGAAATTATTAAAGTAAATTACTTTTATTATTTATTTATTTAATTGATTTATTTAAGGAAAGTGCTAAAATTAATTAGCATGCAAATCTCAATTGAGGTGAGAAGTAATCTCAACCATCAATCACTTTGGAGATTAGGTTTAGATTACAACTCAGAATTATAAAAGCAGGGATAGGGTGAAGGAGAGACACACTTGAGATTCTTGAGAGTATATAAAGACCTTTTCTTTCAAGAGGACTGGATCACCAAGGACCGCGATTCAATATCTTGGATATGCGATCTGGGATCTTTTCATCCGGTGACTTATTAAAGAATTGTATTAAATGAGCATAAACTAAAGTACACCATAAAGAAGGAAAAGATCAAAAGGAAAGAGACATAATCATGAAATATGAACACAAAAACTTGATAACAGAGTTCATCCCTAGTGGACTATGTCTTCGGGTCCTGCTCTCAAATGGATAGGTCTTTTTATTAACTCCACAAAATAATTGGGCGAAATACATAAGTATACGTCATTATGGAGTTAAGCTATAGAATCTTTGCTCAGATCAAAAAACAAACATCACCACTGCGTATGTGGTGTCGAATTACCTAAAACTATCTGTCTCCACACCTCGATCCGATTCTGGAATTTTCAGGCCCAAGAGACACCCTTGTCTCAGTTTTTGTGCCTGCCTTTGCAAATGAATGACTAGAAAAATTCTTGAAATGCGTTCCCTATCTCGAAATTTGTGCCTTGGTCTCTTCTCTCTATACACTGGCAGAACCCCCTTTAAATACAAAATGTGGGTTGTTATGCATTTATGAGTCCGTTGGCGTGTTGGTAGATGGATTCTATCTTAAGGAGTTTGTTGGTGGAGTTTTAGGCGAAGGTCCCAAGGGCGAACCTGCAGGCCTCCCCTTTTAACATATGGTTATAACAATTATTGGCGCGCTGCTAAAAATGGTGGAGCGGTTAATTTTAGTGGACGACTACTATATTAAGTGGACATACCACTAGAATGGAGGATATGCCATATATGGAGTGTGGTCGCATGAACTAGCACATAACAAAGGGTTGGGCTGAGGGCCTAGCCCTTTTTTCCGCCCACATAGAACATCATTAACTTTAAATAATATTTGTTCCATATGATAAACAAGGACTATGTAATGGCATGTTGGCTAGCGCGGAGTGTAAGGCCTTTGTGCTAGGAGGTAAGGAGTTCATCTCCTGTTGGATCCAATATATCTTTTAATGAACTGTATTGTAAGAGGCCAATGGGGGGTTGCCACATGGAAACCTCTCATTCGATGTCCTCTGCCACATGTCAACTGGAGACTGGAACACATAATATGGCACATGTACCTGTAAGAATCTGCCACGTATACCTGTAACATTGGACCACATCTCTCTGTATGGATGTGCCATGTGTCACCCTTACAGTGGTGACATGTGTCACCTTGACCTTTGACTTTTTTCCAATTTTGAATTGAACTTTGATCACTTATAACTTTTTCATACGAGATCTATTTGAGGAACCGTTTGCGCCATTAGAAATATTGTGATGTATGCTTCACGATCATGTCATTTTTACTGAGTTTTGGGAAATTTGAATTTTTACCTTTTCTCTGTCTACTGAAGCCATTCTGAGCATCCCTAGTTGCCCCTGCGAGTTCTGAGTTCTTCTTAGCCTTCTCTGGATCCTTTTTGGATCACGCCTTCCCACTGAGATATTTTTGGACCACCAAAATCTTTCATCAATCAATAGGTAAGTGAGGGAAGAGTCCCCTCACTTTGTCCTTCTCAATCCACTTTGCCTTGCTTGGATGTGTGCCCTTTAATCCTACTTGAAGATAATCAACATCACCCCTGTGTGAATTCCTCATACTTCTGTCCAGGATGATATCTTCCTGTAACTCAACCAAGTACTCAGGTGCAAACTCATCAACTAAAGTTATTGAAACTTCCTCATCCTGGTCCATGATCATGGGAGGCTAAAAGAGTTTCAAGTTCTCAACGTTCACAACTGAGTAAATATTCATATACGATGGAAGATCTAAACAAAAAGCATTAGTTCCGCTTTTCTCCAAGATAATTAAGGGTCCATATCGGATGGGATTGAGTTTCTTTCCTTCACCCTTAAATCGTTTCTTGTTGATGTGAATCCATACCCGGTCTCCAACCTGGAATTGATGATCAACGATGTGCTTGTCATGCCGAGCTTTATACTGTGCTTGACTTTTATCCAACTATTCCTTGACTGCCTGGTGTATCTGCTGGATCGTTTGGATGAACTTGCGAGCTCTTTCCTCTATTCGTTCTTCATTCACGTCAACATCTCTCCCATACATTAAGTCTAAAGGAACCTTTGGTAGGTACCCAAAATATGTCTCAAAAGGTGAAATTTGAGTGGATGAATGTAAATATCAGTTATAAGCATGATGTACATAGGGTATATATTCATCCCATAACTTGGGATGCTTGCTACAGTGTCCTAGAAGAAAAAGTATGACTTTTATGTTTACCACCTCTGTCTGTCCATCAATCTGTGGATGGAAAGCAATGCTCCTCTTCAATTTGTTGTTCATCATTCTCCACAAGCTAGTCCAAAAATCCCCAAGGAATCGAGTATCTCGATCCGAGACAATGGACGTGGGTAACCCAAAGTGAATCCAAACATGCTGAAAGAAAAGATTAACAGTCTTCTCAACAATGATCTGCTTTTTACATGGCATCAAGATACACATTTTGTTGAACCTATCCACTACAACATACAAATAATCATGACCCCCTCTGGTCATTGGTAAACCCCCTACAAAATCCATGGAAATGCTTTCCCATGGATGGGATGGAACAAGAAGTGGTAACTATAGCCCCAATTTTCTATTAGTGGGCTTACAAGTATAACACATCACACACCCCTTTACATATTTAGTTAAAATTGATTTCATTTGAGGCCAATAACAAAACCTCTGCAAATGAGCCATAATTTTTCCTACCCCAAAATTCCCAGACACGAGAGAAGTGTGAGCTTCTCGTATTACATGGACTCGTTCACTTGTAGGAATACATAGCTTCCCAAGATGATAGAGTAATTTTCCCTACAGACAATAGTTCTCTACCTGTGCACCATGGGTTAACTTCTCATATACTTCTTTAAAATATTCATCGATGGAATATTTCTCTACATAGCTATCATGCGATAAATAAGTATTCTTCAAAATAATAGAAGCAACAATAGGAGGTATAGAAATCATATCGTCTACCTTGTTACTTGTACCCTTCTTGTACTTGATTACCAAATGAAATTGTTGTATAAAACCCATCCATCTATAGTGTCAAGATTGT
Source organism: Picea sitchensis (assembly GCA_010110895.2). Lineage (NCBI taxonomy): Eukaryota > Viridiplantae > Streptophyta > Pinopsida > Pinales > Pinaceae > Picea > Picea sitchensis. Next base: position 197,551 of record SNQJ01S0000952.1, read on the forward strand.
TGGAGTTTGGTTTGTGCTTGAAGATACTGTAAGGGTTGGTGATTTGTATGTATAATTGTTTCCTTCCCTAACAAGTAGTGCTTCCATTTCTTTACACTTTGGACTAATGCATACAACTCTTTATCATATGTAGGATAGTTAACAACAACTTGGTTAAAAGTTTCATAGTGGTAACATATAGGCTTACGATATTGCATCAATACTGCACCCATGGCGTATCCGCTGGCTTCTGTCTTGATCTTGAAAGGCTGTTGAAGATTTGATAGTGCTAATACTGGTGCGGTACTGATATTCTCCTTCCAAGTGTCGAAAGATTTTTGTTGCTTTCCTTCCCACTGAAAAGTGTTCTTCACATTGGTTCATACATGCAAAGGAGATGCTATAAAGGAGAAGTTGGGAATGAATCTCTTCCAATACTGGATTGCACCTAAGAAGATTTGGACTTTGGTTACACTTTTTGGCTCAGGCCAATTTACAATTACATCAATTTTGGAAGTATCAATTTTCAATTGTCCTCCTCCTACAATATGGCATAAGTATACAAGTGTAGTCTTGGCAAATTCACATTTAGACATTTTCACATACAACGTTTCCCTTGGCAAAGTATCTAATACTTGTTTTACATTCCCCACATGTTCATCCCAAGTCCTTCTAAAAACAAGAACATCATCTAAATACACAATCACAAAGTCATCTAGGAAAGGCATGAATACCTCATTCATCACACACATGAAAGTTGTCAAAGCATTACAAATCCCAAACGACATAACTGACCACTCAAACAATCCCTGTTTGGTTTTAAAGGCAATCTTCCATGCATCCTGTTCTGCGATCCCGATTTGATGATATCCACTGCATAAATCCAAGTCAGTGAAATAAAAAACATTCTTCAACTGATCAAGTAAATTATCTATGCAAGGAAGAGGGTATCGAATTTTCACCGTGATTTTATTTAAATCCTGGTAAATGACACACATTTTCCATGTGCCATATTTCTTTGGCACCATCACGATCGAAGAACCACAAGGAGATGAACTAGGCCTGATGACCCCTTGATCCAATAATCCCTATACCTGCTTCTTGATCTCTGTCATCTCCACAACTGACATCTTGTACATGACCACATTAGGAAGAGGAGATTCTTGCTAAAGATGTATCTCATGTTGGATTTCCCTCTTAGGAGGTAATCCATCTGGTTCCTGGAAAATATCATCATACTTAGATACAATATCAATTAATTCCTTTTTATGATATGGATCACACCCTTGCAAAGCGTCGGATGTCCCGACATCTTTATCTTTGAAGACCATGAGTACATATCTCTTATTAGTGGTTATGAGTCTTTTCATTTGCCCTGCACTAACAAGTGTCATATTTTCCCTCATGTTGTGAGATCTAACAATATATTCCACTCCCCCCTTAGTAAGGTGGTATTTTTTCTCATGACGAAATATGACTGCTTTTCTATTATAAAGATAAGGACTCCCCAACACTATGCCACATATATCAAGTGGTACAACATCCAAATCCACTTCATCAATCAATTTTGAAGCAATAGCAAATCTGATCCTACATTGTTTGGTGACATTAAGTTTTTCTTTATCCCATACCCAACGAAGAGGATAAGGATTTATATGTGGTTTTGTTACAAGTCCTATCTACTTGACAAGTGCTTCAGATATTAAGTTTACTTGGAAATCCAGATCAAATAATGTATCTATCTTAGTATGTTTAGATACAACTCGTATATGAAATAACACATTCCTCTTTCATTCATCAACATGAGATTCATCATTGGAACTTGAAATAGCATGAAGAGAATCTTTACCTTGTACTCCAACCACTGTGATATTTCCCTTATCTCCTGAATCAGAACCAAGATCTTGCTGCACTGTAGCAACGGTCTTTGTATTCCCCTTTCCACCAAACTATTTCGGTTTCTTTTCTGGACGCAGTTTCCAACAATGTTCTTCATCATGAATTCTCTTCTTGCAATGAGTTCAAGATGGTTTTCCTCCTTCTCTCGTTACTGTAGTGGTCTTCTTGTCCTTCCTTTTGAACTTCTTGAAAGTCCTTTGTGGGAAATTGGAAGGTTTCTTCATGGGATCTTCTTGAACATGTTTACCCCTGTTCTCAAGGTGAGTGGCTTGCACAAAAAAATCGTCAAGACTAGTGGGGTTAAACAAGAGAAAAGTATGACGAATATAACTGTGAAGTGCGCCAATATACTTCATTAAAGTTTCATAAGAATCCAAAGGAATGTTCAATGCAAGAGATTTCTTCCTAAATTCTTCTGTGAAACTTTGTACAGTTTGACCTTTAATTTGCCTTAAATTTTTCCATTCCATCATTGCTTTATGTAAATATCCTAATGGATAGAAATGATTCCTTATCTCTGCTTTAAATTATGACCATGAGGAAAGAAGATTACCACACTTACTTTTGTCCTAAATATTTCTCTCCCACCATACGAGAGTGGTGCCTTCCAATCGAAGAGAATCCAGTTGCACTTTAACTTCCTCTTCATCAATATGCTAAACATGAAAATATACTTCAACCTGTACGATCCAATTATCTAGCTTTTCAGGATTAGCATCTCCGTTAAACATAGGTAAATAAAATTTTACATCAAGCTTTAATAATGGTTTCTTAAAAGAGGCTTTATGGCTAGAATGATGAGAATGATGAGAATGTTGAGAGGAAGAAGAACTAGAACTTGAAGGTGAAGATGGAGGCTAAGGAGGATCTCCTCTAGCCCCTTGGTTTACCGAAGTATAATCATATGCATGTGCTTCCTTTTTCTTCTCTTTCTTCTTCATCCTCTTCTCGTAATCTCCATAAATTCATTCGACCATTTCTGACATGCGATAAAAGACCATGTGAAAGTTTTTCTTCTGTTCATCACACTTGTCCTCTTCTTCCATTTTCTTCCTTCGGGATGTATGACCAACTTCAGGATTGAAAGTCTTAAGAGTTCCTTCACCCTTCTTATGCTTGGCCCTAGTAAGCATTCATACTCAACAATTCAAGTCAAAGATGATGACTCTGATACCAACATGATCCATGATCTTTTCGTCTAGTGACTTATTAAAGACTTGTATTAAATGAGCATAAACTAAAGTACACCATAAAGAAGGAAAAGCTAAAAAGGAAAGAGACATAATCATCAAATATGAATGCAAAAACTTGATAACAGAGTCCGTCCCTGATGGACTACATCTCCGGGTCCTTCTCTCAATTGGATAGGTATTTTTATTAACTCCACAAAACAATTGGGAAAAATACATAAGTATACCTCATTCTAGAGTTAAGCTATAGAAGCTTTGTTTAGATCATAAAACAAACATCACCACTGTGTTCATGGCGTCGAATTACCTAAAAATGACTGTCTCCACACCTCGATTCGAGTCTGGTACTTTCAGGCCCAAGAGACACCCCTCTCTTAGTTTTCGTGCTTGCCTCTGCAAATGAATGACTGGAAAAATTATCGAAATGTGTGCCCTATCTCAGAATCCATGCCTTGGTCTCTCCTCTTTGTACACTATGAAACCCCCTTTAAATACAAAATATGGGTTGTTATGCATTGATGAGTCCGTTGGCGCGTTGGTAGATGGATGTTATCTTAAGGCGTTTGTTGGCAGAGGTACCGGGGTTGAACCCGCGGGCCTCCCCTTTTAACATATGTTTATAACAATTATTGGCGCGCTGCTAAAAATTGTGGAGCGATTAAGTTTGGCAGATGACTACTATATTAAGTGAAGATACCACTAGAATGGAATATATGTCATATATGGAGTGTGGTAGCATGAACTAGCACATAACTAAGGGTTGTGCCGAGGGCCTAGCCCTTTTTTCCGCCCACATAGAACATTATTAACTTTAAATAATATTTGTGCCATATGATAAATAAGGACTATGTAATGGCTTGTTGGCTAGCACGAAGTGTAAGGCCTTTGTGCTAGGAGGTAAGGAGTTTGACTCCCATCGACTCCAATATATCTTTTAATGAACTGTACTGTAAGAGGCCAATGGGGGGTTGCCATGTGGTAACCTCTCACTGGTTTTCCTCTGCCACTTGCAGTGGTGACACATGTCACCTTGACCTTTGAATTTTTGACCAAGTTTGAATTGAACTTTGATCGCTTATAAATTTTTCATATGAGCTCCATTTGAGGAACCATTTGCGCCATTAGAAATATTTCAATGCGCTCTTCACAATCATGTCGTTTTTACTGGGTTTTGGGAACTTTGAATATTTACCCTTTCTCTGTCTGTTGAAGCCATTATGAGCGTCCTGAGTTGCCTCTGTGAGTTCTAAATTGTTCGTTGACTCTCTGGATCATTTTTGGATTAGTAAGTGGAGAAGGAATTCCATCTAGAGATTATATGAAGGAGAAGAGAGAACAAAGGCTACCACAGGTGGGTTTTAGTTAAGCAAAGCCATAAGGAAGAGTTGCTTTGTACATAGTTTTCAGTACATGATTTCCGTACATGTACATGGGTGCCGGTGGAGACGGGCACATGTACACAAGTGTGTAGTAGGGACAATTGTGTACATCTCCAAAAACATGTATATCTTGGTTGTACAATAGATAAGACTTTTCCAAGTTTGTCTGTATTTGTATTTCTCTCAGTGGGCCATTATCCCTATTACAGGAGCCCTGATTTTAGCATAATAAAATAATTCTTAGCATTGGTTTTCTCTATAGGGTTATTCCAAGGGTATCTACCCAAAAATATTGGTGTTTATGTGTGCATGATTTGGTTTCCAGTTTTTTACTTCTACTGCATGTTTAAAGGTGAATATTTCAGTAGTGTATTTTTGTTTTGTGAGCTACTAATATGATTTGCAGTAAGGAAATCACTAGACAACAAGATAACTGGGTGCTGGAGTAAGAGGTTTTCAAAAATTATGACAAACCTACATAATAGATCTTGAAAGATATATAAAATAATATGGGAATGAAAGTTGTTAGAAGGATTCATATTGGTAGCATTCATAGGGCCTGAAAATGTTGGTAAGATTATCTTATCAATTCAATATTAGGAAAAAAAGTTGGAGATGTGGGATTCGTGACACATGCTTCAGCCATTACTCTTTATAAGTTCATTAATGATATATTTATAATTGACTTTCTTGGCACCAATGTAGGTGGAAAAAGAGGTGGTATGTCCAAGGTATGGGAATATTATGAGAAGGTCGTATACTTGTGTATAGTGGTGGTTAATTTTTGGGGTGATACTTCTAGAGTTGTAGAGGATTTTTTTAGGATTCCTTGTTCATAGATGTGCAAAAATGTTGTACAATTTGTTATCAAGGTAGATTTTGTAATTGAATGGATCAAAGAATTATCTCGTATGGCTTGAGTACAACTCAAACAAATTCAATAAGCTGAGAATGTATTTTGCAGAAAGATATAATTTTTACACAAAAAGAGTATTTCTATCAATTTCAATAATGAGCGAAGAGATAGAGGAAATGACCTGCCATTTTCTCGAGGAGTGACTAGCCATCATGATGAAGGAAGACTAGTTTTGAAAATATACACAATAATAAAGAACATGTGAGCAAACTATTTATTTAATAAAATAAAATTTAGTTAATTGTTATATTCCATGAAGTTAAAGTTTATGAAATGGAAAATTATAGAAAATTTATTTTTTATCTCCAAACTATTGTGTTCGGATGAGAAACAAGTATGTATTCATAAGGTTTAAGGACCAAAAATCAAGGAAAACAAATCAAATAAAAAATTGATTTCATTCTCCATATTTCGAGTGAGAAGGATAAGAAAAGGGCTTTCAAGTATAAAATATAAAAAATGGAGAGGTATGATTAATCATTTGTCATGGAATAGAGGCAATGACAAGTGGAATTTCAATGAAGTTAGAGATGTTGGTTTATAAATATTTGCAAAGAAAGCATAGTAACATCACAGGCTTCAAAGATATGATAACTGTAAAAGGATGTTCCAGTGAGTATCAATGAATAATACGCAACAACAAAGTTTTAGCATAGTAACATCACAGGCTTCAAAGATATGATAACTTTCAAAGGAATATATGATAACTGTCAAAGGATGTTCCAGTGAGTATCAGTGAATAATACACAATAACAAAGTTTTATATCTTATTGGGAACACCAATTTAACCATATGCTTGTCATTTTCAAACCCACTCAACCATAACTTCTAGTTTGGGATGTGGTTCCATAAAAGGAGGAAAAACTTTAGTATGCCAAGAGGAATAAAAGGAGGAGAAACTTTAGTATGCCAAGAGGAATAAAAGGGAGCATTTATGAGGAGTAAAGGGTTGGAGTTTTTTTTTGTAGCGGATGTGCTCAAGAGCCCATAGGGACATTATATTTATAGAATAGTGAGGAACCATCTAGAGGATTCATCACCATCATTGCCAATGACTTAGTGCAAAATGCATGTTTTTCTTTGTTTCTTGTATTGACTCATTTTGAATATTTGAGTGGGATTTTTATATTTAAAGCTTTGTAATGAGTTTAGTATACATTACTAACTCATTAGTAATAAAATATGCCCAACTCAAAAATCAGGGTTATCCATAGCTTTGTGTCTATTACTGGACTATTGGATTCATATGAAGATTGTCAATATGTTTTCTTGCATGTTATTGACCTTAATTAAAATTTTCCATAGGTTTTATTTCTTATACAAAATGCTAAGGACGACCACCCTCTTTAGCATCATTGATATTCGTGTGTTCCTCAGTGCTAAGGAGTTCTATGCCATTCCCACTAGTATTTGAGGCATATCTTCTGCAACTTATTTTATTTATTTTCCATGTGAGATAAAGGTGCCCAATGTGAGATAAAGGTGCCCAATGGAAAGGCCATGGTCTGATGGTTTAACTGGACTTGTTGTTCCCAACTTTCATTATTTCTCCAACATTTTATTTACCTATTAATCTTTGAATATGACATTAAAGTGTGCATGAAAGATTTGTCTATGAGGTGGCTATAAACAACAATCTTTATAACAGTTTGAGGGTTGGCCCCTTTGGCCCAAGAGACAACTTGAGACCTATAGAGGGGAGGTTTTCAAAGTCTACATAAGGTTCCTTGGCCCTTTTCTATTCTGAAGAACAACATCCATTTTGGCACAGTTGTTGAGCATCTAAGTTGAAATATTATTTCCCTAGGAAATGACATGATAAGGTTCTGAGTCTTTCTAGTGAATAGGAACAAAACAATATGTTTCTTGGTTTATTTCAATAAGATTTTCTAGTTAAATTTTTCACCTGGGGATCCCAATCTATTCAATACTCCATTAGAAAGAATTCCATCTTGTTGAAAGAGATCAATATCTATTGCAAAAATTATCATGTACATGATGAAGAACTTCTTCCAAGAAACTTTGGTTTTGTTGCTAAGTCCTTTAATATCCTTCCTTGTATATTTGAAAATAATTTTTCTCCATTTCATACAACTAAAGAATGATAGGGTTTCTTCATTATCATGTTTTGAAATCCATGAAAAATATTTTTTATTATAATATTGTCAAAACCCTATTGAGCAAGAAATGCATACCCCCATTCCTCTAATAATCAATGAACACGAGGAACCATGTTGTTCACAGGCAGAAAAATTCTTCCTGCAATAGGGGAGAATCACCAAATCAAGGTCCCAAAATAGACGTCCACCGATATGTGGGCATGGTTGCATGAGACTTTTGATAATGCTTTGCTAAACTTAAATGCAGTCTAATATATTAAATATAAACAAAACTAACTAGTCAATTTATATCTACTTGCTATTCTAAATATAATTATCCGAAATGGGATAAAGAAGTATTTCATAGTATCCCAATTGGGAGTTAAAACACTTTAAATATTAAATGTTGAGAGGAAGATAAATTTATTTTAACAAGAAGTTCAGTAATTTTTAAACACAATGTATAGCTTAACTTGTATAAGATTACATCAAAGTTTCAACATCCAAAAATAATAAGCTAAAATAAATAAGATAATCCAATTCAAAAAATGAAAATAGTTTCAAATCTCATAAATGAATAATATAACATGTTCATGGAAAAGTTCCAGAACAGTCCAAACACCATTACTTATAATATATTTTCACTAATTAACATCTTTTGAATCCTTTATTAAATTCAGATAACAATATACAAAATTCAATATTAGATCCTCGAGTTGAAGAAAACACTAACATCTGAAATAAAAATGATAACAATATACAAGCCTAGCTCCTTATGCCAGTTCTTCCTTTCTAAGTTATCAATCCTTCAATAACCAAGTTGAAAATAATAATGCACAAGTGTTTCTCTCCAGATTTCCAACTCCCTTGATCCTGAATTTTCAAAAAAAAAATCTCATGATAACATGATCCCTCCCATTTTTTTGAACTATCCCCCTCTTTCTCCTTTTATAAGTGAAATAGTCATACAACCAAGATCTTTAAACCTTCCATTGCACACTATTCTCCAAAATGCATTTGATCCCTTCAATCTGTCACGATTTATTTGTTGTGATCTAGTGTAATTTCCCATTCACGACAAGAAGTTACGACCTCTTAGTGGCGATCTTCCCCCGAACCCTTCCTCCTCAATTTAATTAACAATCTTCTCCATATTACGATGGACAGGCCATGTGGATTTTGCATGGATGGCATCTGATATGGATTTCATGATGTAAGCTTACAACTATATCGAGAATTTTGCTTTCCATGTGGATTGGTACTTCCTTACCTTGTGGAGAACTAAGTGACGTATGACATTATTGATATGACACGACCACAATTTTAATCTTGAGTTTGAAAAAATTAAAACACAATCTTATGTGCTAATATATATATATAATTAATTTGAGTCTCATGCTAAAATTACGAATATTTACTTTTTCTGTCCTTTTTAAACATTTCTCAATTTTCCAAGTAAAAGTGAATCATACAATGTGGCCTTGAAAAATATTTGATAAATATGAAATAATCTAATCATTATTTACAACCTAACCCTAGCACTGTTCTTCTAGGAATGATCATTCAAGGAATCATGGGGAGTGAAAGCAATACTAAAGCGAGGAGGAATGATGTAATCCAGGAATAAAATAAAATAAATTTAAACTATGAAAACAACAAACTCAAGAAACAAGTCATTATTAATGTAAGGAAAATGCAAAGAAAAAGTAAGCTTTGATGATGCAACAAGCTCATTACAAAAATCATGATCGTTAAATTAAATGTATTTAATGATTGCACTTTTATTCAAAACAAGCTCATTACAAAAATCATGATCAAGCTTATTACAAAAATCATGATCGTTAAATTACATGTATTTAATGATTGCACTTTTATTCAAAACAAGCTCATTACAAAAATCATGATCGTTAAATTATATGTATTTAATTAATGATTGCACTTTTATTCAAAACATGTATGTAATTACATTAATGACTTTATTCCAATCACATCATTAAGTTATCATTCTATGAAAAATAAAAATAAAAATAGTCCATGATAAGAAGCACACAAAAAAAACAACAATTATAAAATTATTTCAATTTAATGGGGGTCTTTATTTTTGCTAAAATTTAAAGGTAGTTGTTGAGGCCTCAACACCTGTGAGTAGCTATATATCTATCCTCACTCGATTGCAAAGTGCAAAGAAATACAAATCCATTAGGCTTCCATTAGTTCTCCATAATATGTCAATTAAATACCTTAAAGCCCTTCCCAGATTCAATGGAAATGATGATGCTTTAGTAGAAAAAACATATGTTAGTCTTTCAAGATTACAAAGATTATTTGAAGATTGAGTATGATGATGTTTTCATGAGAATATTTTGTCATTGTTTGGAATGAGATCGTAGAGAATGGTTCAAAAGATTTCCTTTTGATTCAATAAGTTCTTGGGTGGATTTTCATAATATTTTTCTAGAGAAATTTACAGAAAGGGAGAGCTATCATTTTTATATTATTGATTTGTATATTATGAAGAGAAATATGGCTGAATATTTACTTCAATTTAATCAAATATTCACAAAGTTTCATCATGAGATGTTAGTAAATATTAAACCCTTTGAAGGTAGTTTATCCAACAACACATGAACTTTTCATTCTATCTTAGAGAAAGAGGTCATATAGTCTTCACCAAATGTTCATATATGTTGTGGAGTTAGAAAATAATTTATGGGTATGTGGGTAATTGCCTATTCCTAAATCTAATGGGGATTATAAAACAAGGATGAAGAAAAAGGAAGGGGGACAAATCGACTCAAACTCTATTATTACTCTACCCTCTAAGTTAAAAAAAAAAGGTATCGATGAACATATTAAAATGATTTAATCTTTGATTATCCAAGTGAAGAAACTTCAGAATAAGTAGTGTACTTTCAGTCCACCCATTAGAGATCAAGTTCCAATCAAAGTTCCAACTTAAAATAGGGAAAGATAACAGGGAATTTGCAACAATAAAGGTATGAAAAGAGAAAATTTCCATATTTGAAATTTGCAAGGTGTCATTCCTCTTACAACATGAAACTATTATGTCAATGATGAGAAGGAAGATTTCTCTATTAATTTCCTAGATGAGCTTATTGAGAATAAGCACAATTTTCAACAAGATTCAACACTTTCCTCTTCCTCAAAAGCTCAAGATTAATATTTTGATGAGAAAAATGATAACCCAAGTTGTTATGAGGAGATTGTTGTCTCACAATGTCATAAAGAAGCTTTTTTCTTAGAAAAATATCGAGAAATGCATTTATAGTTTGAATACACAAAAGGTCTGGTAGGTGTTATTGAATTAAATGGTGTTGGTTTTCATTTTTATTCTTTTCATCATTGCAACAAAAAATAGGTACATGCATTTGGGAAACTCTAAAGAGATGAAGAGATGAACAGTCCTTCCAAAGTTTTGAAAGAGAGAATCAAGAAAGATGAAAGAGACCTTGTTGTTGATATTGAGTGTTGTGAAGATATTTAAAAGAGTAACATTGTTGAAAATGTTCTTGAAGGTTTTTAGGAAGACAAAGTCATCTCTTTGATTCCATAAGTGAGAAATCAACACTCTTATGAGCAATTTGAAATCTTTGTTAATCATGGAGAGATGGTTTTCCAAGCAGACCTAGAAGAAGACCAAGAAAGGAGAACAAATGTGATTTTTAAACAGAAGGGACAAACAATAGAATCACAAAACCATTCCTTGAGTGATATTTGCGAAATAAAACAAAAGAATGTAGCAAGGGACATTGTAATTTCATGGCATGAGCATGTTGCAACTATTGTAGCTTCATAAGATGTTCTTCAGCATGGGACAAGCATAGAGAGAGCTCATTTCATTGAGGTCTAGATGAATAAAGTTTTTGAAAGTGTGATGATATGCTATCAACATAATGTATGCCCAGCTCTCAGATGCACTTTGAACAAGATATCAACTTCCCATTTGCAACACCTTAACATCTCTTTACTCTGGTCAAGAATCAAGCACCATGATAATTTTATTTAGTTTTGTAAAATATTTTTGTGGCTTCATTGGCTTTATGACTATTTTTAGTGTACTATATTTTCAATGAATTAGAGTAGGATAGATATAGACATGTGCATAAATAATTTCATCTTTGAGCATTTTTTTACTTTTGAAAAAAGCTTTGTGGTTTTTGTAGAAGAAGAATAAGAACGAAGAGACATGTTTTAGAAAAAATGTGAATCAAACCATTCCAAGTCCTCAAGAGAAAAATTCAGAAGGTTTCAGTAGAAACATGTTTTACATTCAAAGGTTTTTAGAAAATAAGAATTCATTTGAAGAAGAATGACTCCATGCCCAAAAGATAGAATGTACATATCTAAGGTTCTTGATGCCTCATAGGGAAGAATCATCCCGTAGGAGTGAGATGTTGTAACTTCAAATGAACTTTCTTAAATTAAGTATTCATGAGGGGATTAAAAGTGAAGATATTATAAAATTCCTAATGAAATCAAAACTAATACACAATATGTCAAATATAAAGCTCTCAACTTCCTTTTGTCTCAAATTACTTTTGCATTTAATCATACCTTCTAAGAAATAAGTATAAAAAAAAGGTTCATTTTTCAATGTCAAATATAAAGCTCTCAACTTCCTTTTATCTCAAATTACTTTTGCATTTAATCATACCTTCTAATAAATAAGTATAAAAAAAGTTTATTTTTCAAAACTCCCTTAAGTCATAATATCCTCAATATCCTAGTTTGCTACATCATTTCCATACTAATACACAATATGTCAAATATAAAGTATTCATGAGGGGATTAAAAGTGAAGATATTATAAAATTCCTAATGAAATCGAAACTAATACACAATATGTCAAATATAAAGCTCTCAACTTCCTTTTGTCTCAAATTACTAAATTACTTTTGCATTTAATCATACCTTCTAATAAATAAGTATAAAAAAAAGTTCATTTTTCAATGTCAAATATAAAGCTCTCAACTTCCTTTTATCTCAAATTACTTTTGCATTTAATCATACCTTCTAATAAATAAGTATAAAAAACGTTTATTTTTCAAAACTCCCTTAAGTCATAATATCCTCAATATCCTAGTTTGCTACATCATTTCCATACTAATCATGGACCCTATGCTTTATCCATGTATTTAACATTATTCCCATAAACTATAATATAAAGACCCTCCACCACAACCCATGCTTTTATATTATTTTAATTTTATTTTTTCCTTCTCAAAAGATTAAGCGAAGCTTTATCATAAAATTATATACCTAGCTGAAGTCAAGCCTTAATGTATCATGGACTTGTATATAAATTCACGGCGACAAAGATTTAAATTATGTCATTCATCCAAAAGTGATTATGGGAATTTAATGTGCGATACCATAAATGGTATTGGAAGTTTTAAAAAATGGTTTGCATGTAGAACTTAAAGACCCTATTCCAATCTGAGTTTGACATGTGGACAACGGTGGTATGGTGTGAAAAAAGTGGTATCGAGACATTTGAGAAGGTTAAAGCATGTACACTTCAAAGTCTCGAGATGAATGACAAACATCAAATGTGAGAAGTTGGAAAACTCAAATGTACATATGGAAGGTGGAATTTGATGCATGGAAACAACTTCATAATAATCTGCAACAAGATTGCTCTGATATATATTTATTCTCAGGCGTTTCCTTTGATGGTACTCATAGATTTATTTGATCATGGTGAACATGTATTTTTTTTATTTTTTTTTTGCAAATATGGCATTTGAAGGCACTCAAATAGTTGTTGAGGTTTAAAAAATTTCTTGTGGTATAATACGGTTAGTCATGAAGATTTATAATTCCTTAAATCGTAATGGGTATGCTCCAATAGTTTAAATGATTAAGAAATATGATGTTCTAATTTTGCCAATTTATAGATGTTATCGATAGGAGTGATTGTTTTCATTAGTCTCATAATCCTGGATACATGGAAAGCAATAAACAAGGGAGCACATTGGATCCATGAAGATGCTCTCATACTTAGTTCTCTAACCATCCATGAAGATGCTCTCATACTTAGTTCTCTAACCATCCAAGTGATGAACTTTCTCAAAGGTGAAGGTAACATGTTATGGAAAATGGGCAATGAGTATTTTCTTGACGATTTCATTTCAAATAACAATATTAGCCTTGTTATAACTCATATTAGCATAGTAATGTTTTGTGTTTTGGTAGCCTCTTTGTTGCTAGGAATGGCCCGTCTAGGCTCAAGAGAATCATGGGGATAATTTGGTAACTTTGGGATTGAGTTTCTTGCTCCACGTTTTTTTAGATTTTTTTAGTGTATAAATCCATTTTTTCTTGAGTGGTCTTTCTATCGTCAACTTTTGGTTTTTTATCAGGTGTGATAATACTGATATCACTCGTGTGGCTAATTATCCTTCTAATTAACAATAATTCCCCTTCTAATCCACAATGCCACCTCATTAACACTATCAACATCATCAAATTCCTAAATATCATCAAATTTCAAAACCATCAAAACCATCAACAAATCATCATTACTCTCAATTTTGTGATTTTAATAAGAAATGAGAGACACTACAACTCTACTCCTAAAATTATGAGTTGCTAATCATTCATTCGAGGTGGATCCATTTAAGCTATATATGACAAGTTGAGGGATATCATAATATTAAGCAAGGGAAAAGCGCGAGAAAAGAGGGTGATCCATGAGTTGTAACCATTGCATATATTGTCCCAATCATATACATGAGGTTCACGTCTTATGGTGATTAGGGTAAGAAATTATAATGGTTACAGGATAACATGAAATTGAATGATTGGTTTCAATGTAGTATAGAAGTTGTCTATAAAAAAACATCAATATCTAGGGCATTTAATTATTTTCAATATCTTGTCGCTTAAAGTAAATAGGGTTTATTAAGTAATTTCCATCCATTACTATTATTCAATTTAATTCTCATTTTCCATGCATCAAGCTTAATCTTGTGATATAATAATAAAAATTGGTTATCACATCATCTATCAAAAATTACTTGCAAGTATCCAAGATCCTACATTTCCATTTGCTTACAAATCTAAGTCTATAAAAAGCATAAATACATCAAAGATGCGATCCAAATATTATTCATTAAAATTTTAATAAATATGTTAACATATCTATATTTGATAAATGACTATAAACATTCACCCATCTATTTCTATACTATAGAATTATGTAACATTGAAATAGTGATGAAATAAAAATGACGGAAATCAAAAGGCTTCCATGCATTTAGTCAACCTGATAAATTAATGCTTGCACCAAGTATATATAGATTGTAAAAGTAAATGCACACTTATTTAAGGGGATATTTCCATTTACCACTTTCTAACCATGAGTGCATTTAAATACATGAGTGCATTTAAATACATGAGTCTAGTCTACCTGTGCATATAATGACTACATGCATGAATTACAATAATGATTTTATTTTGTAACGAAAGTTAATAGTAATGCTTACTAAGAATGGTCTTATTTATTTCATCCAATAGATCAAAGGTTTAAGGATCTAACTATGTGTGGGCTCTTTCTATTTACCACTTTCTAACCATAAGTGCATTTAAATCCATGAGTCTAGTCTACCTGTGCACGTAATGGCTACATACATGCATGAATTACAAGAACATTAATGATTTTATTTCACAATGAAAGTTAATGAGCAATGATTACTAAGAATGGTCTTATTTATTTCATCCAAGAGATCAAGGGAACTAGCTTCATGTTTATTCTTCAACCATTAGGATTTACAATTATTTAATTTTCCTTTTTCTACCTATCCAAGCATATCCAAGACACGGATGATACACGAATCACATGGTCAAAAGTTTGTTTAAAAGGTGAAGGCACAAAACATTCATGTTTAATTTAAAAAAAAAAAAACATTTTAGGTTATCATCGCCATGACATCTAGGGTTATGTGATTCTACTAGATGTCTTATATTTGGTTTAAAAAAAAAACATTTTAGGTTATCATTACCATTACATCTAGGGTTATGTGATTCTACTAGATGTCCTATATTTGGTTTCTAGAACATGGACATATGTATGCACAAAGTTCCTACACACATGTAGTTTCATGTAATAGTCCCTAATCTACTCGAGGTCCATTATGTACAGAAATATCCATAAAAATTAAAATTTCTTGCTAACTAATCTTGTAGTTTACCAATTATAGGAAAACATACAATTTTAACCATTTGATGATACTATGAACTAGATGCATCTACAACATTTTAAAACAATATTAAATGTAGCTAATAAACTTAAATACAACAACATATAAATCGTTCTCAAACACAAAGTTAATACACAATAATTAAACTCATAATACATATTTAAGACAAAGATGATACATGAATCACATGGTCAAAAGGTTCTTTAAAAGGGGAAGGCACAAAACATTCATGTCTATTTAAAAAAAACATTTTAGGTTATCATCGCCATGACATATAGGGTTAGGTGATTTTACTAGATGTCTTATATTTGGTTTCTAGAACATGGGCCTATTCATGCACAAGGTTCCTTCTACACACATGTGTAGCTTCATGTAATGGTCCCTAGCCCACCCAAGGTCCATTATGTGCAAAAATACCCATAAAAATTAAAATTTCCTCCTAACTAATCTTGTAGCTTACCAAATATAGGAAAACATACAATTTTAACCATTTGTTGATACCATGAACTAGATGCATTTACAAAATTCTAAAATAACATAAAATGCAACTAATAAACTTAAATTCAACAACATATAAATTGTTCTCAAACATAGATTTAATACACAACAATTAAACACATAATGCAACACAAAATCAAGATACAACACTCATTTAAAAAAAAATGATTGTGCAACAAGCTACTTGGGATGGATGTTCCACCCAACCATAGACTTGATGTTCCAAATATGAACGAAATTTCACCCCCGAGACGAGGATAACAATCCAAAAAAGAGGGTGGTCTCTCATTGTTCACTCACAGCTCAAAAAATCCCACAACCCAATGGTATTCTCCTAAAACTATCCTAATTTTCCACCAGGTCTCTTCCTCTTTGCCTGCCCAACCCAAGTAATGTACCCCTTCACGTATCTCACTCCACATGACATCTTATTCATTTATCAGGGTCTCTCTGGCATAAGTAACTAGGAATCTCACTAATGGGAAATTCAAGGGAGTTTAATGCTAGGAAAAATACCAGGAAAAAAACAACAGTAGCAATCACTTGTTGATACAATGCAACTCACAAAAGAGTTCACTCTTTAGGCTTGGCAACTTGTCTCCTCATTCTTCTACTTCAAATACGCTCCAGAATCCCCCCTCCATGGTATCTCCAACTCTGATGATCTTCTTCCCTGTTCTCTGCTTGTTGTTCATGCCAAAAACATGATTGTCTAAAACTGTTGTCACTGCCCATATGAATTTCTTCTCTTTTCTTTCTTTCTTGACTTACACACTTCCTCAAGATTATTTTACTTGGTTCCATGTTTCTAGTGACTATGGAATGCGACTCATCACGCCCATTCTCTTATATGCATTCAATGATTGGCTTTTGGGGACACTCAATTAGAAAAAATAGAAGGTTCATATACTAATATAAATTTTTAGGAAGTGGGTTGAATTAATAGACATGGGTAATTACCCATTGGACCCCTCTTAGGTAATCCTAGACATTCCTCTCTCTTGTGGATTTAATTCATCCCCCATCTCTGTCCATATCGCCAACAACTAACATCACATATTATTATTAAAATTCAAAAATACAATTTGCATGTACATCACTTGGCCACAACTATACATTAAATCTACATTAAGCATGAATTAAACTAGATATTATAGTGGGGATGTTAAATTCCCCATCCCCTACAATTGTTTGTCGTCCTCAGTGCACAATATACATGCATAAATTTACATCGTAATACTAAGAAATAAACAAATTTCTATTTTATGACTCCAACAACAATTCCAACCAAAATCTCATGCTCCTCTCAACCTGTTGACCCAAGGAATATATCCCCTTCACTGCTCTCAGTCCATCGGGTTGTACCATTCTTTTATTAGGGCCCATAGTACAGGTTGGATATGACTCTAAGATGTGGTTCCAGAACTCTAGCTGCTCTAAATGGAGTCTTGCATTCTTTTATTATGTTTTATTCAAAATTGAAAAAACATTTGTGGGTATTCCTCTCGCATAGTTTCTTCGTGCTCCCATGTTGCATCTTTAGGACCATAGTAGGTTCATTGAATCTTTACCAACCCTATAGCTTTGTTCTTGAGCACTTTAACTTTCCAATCTAGAATGTGTATTGGTTCCACCCAGAAATTATCTTCGTGTTCCACCTAAATCACAATCCAATCAATTATGTGGTTAGGTTCAGGCACATATTTCTTTAATAATGACACATGAAAAACATTATGCAATCTCATGGATGTAGGAAATGCTAACATGTATGCAACTGACTCTATATTTTCTAATATCGCAAAAGGTTTACAATATCTTACTGCCAACTTTGGACAACTTCCTAATCTTAGAAAACTTCTTTTCACATCCACTTTCAAAAATACATGCTTTCCCACTTTAAAATATTTGAAAACGCTATTCGTGTTTGCATAAATTTTCTGCCTATCTTGGGCATCCTTTAAATTATACCTAATCTTTTTCATCTTCTCATCCATCCTTCAACGCCCTATAAATTCTCTGTCTAATGGGTTATCCCAACTCACTAGTGTGTTATACTTCCTGTCATACAAGGCTTCAAATGGAATCATTTTTATTAAGGCTTGATACCCATTATTGTAATAAAATTCAACTAAGTGGATTTTATCCTCCCACTTTGATGGTTGGTCCACCACATGCATTCTAATCATGTCCTCAATTATTTTGTTAGTCCTCTCTATCTTCCCATTCGACTTTGGGTGATACGTTGTATTGAGATTGAACTTTGTCCCAAAGCCTTTGAAAAAACCTTTCCAAAAATTGGATGTGAACTTCGGATCTCTGTCTGAAAAAATTGCCTTGGACACTTCATGTAACTTGGCAACATATTTCATGTAAATTTTTGCAATATTTTCTCCCTTGTGTGTAGTCTTTTCTAGAATAAAATATGTTTCCTTAGTCAATTTATCTAGCACCACCATGATGGAATCATTTTGCTTCACTTTTCTGGGTAGATTTGTAATAAAATCAACTGTAACTACTTCCCACTTCCATTCTAGAATGGGAAATGTCTATAAAAACCTCGTTGAATGTCTATGTTCGGTCTTCACCCTTTGACACTCCAAGCACTTGGCTATATAATTAGCCACTTCTTTCTTCATTCTTGGCCAAAATTATTGGCTCCTCATAGCTGCAATTGACTTTTAATATCCTGGGTGCCTACCATATGGTACATTGTGCATTTCCCTCAACATTATATTTTTCATCTCATTGGAATTTGGCACAAATATTTTTCCTCTATACATGAGAATTCCATCCTCTTGTATCTTATAATATTTAAATTTGTGTTGTAAATTGTCTTTCTGCAATGTTTCTTTTATTTTCAAATAGTGTTGATCTAAATTTGTTGTTGCAATAATTTTATCTTTCATATCAGTCATGTACATGCTAATGGATGCAATATGCATCTCATGCGCTCTCCTACTGAGTGCATCAATTAATTGATTCTATTTTCCTTTGATGTATTTAATTGCAAATTCATATTCACTATAGAAATCCAACAACCTAGTTTGTCTAACATTTAATGTGGGTTGTCCAAACAAATGTTTCAGACCAAAATGGCATGTCCTTAGCTCAAATTTCCTCCCCATGAGGTAATGTATCCCCATTTTCATTGCATGATCATTGGATACTAATTATATATCACGGGTAGCATAATTTATTTCACTCTATTCTAATTTTCTAGACTCATAACATACCACATGATCCTTTTGTGTGAGGACTCCATCGACCCCTTCCTTGCATGCATCAATGCACACCACAAAATTTTCGTTTGTATCTGCAATATTTAATACTGACGCTCTTGTCAATATGTATTTCACCTGTTGAAAACTTTCTTCACAGTTGGGAGTCCATTCAAATTTCACTCCTTTCTTTTGCAAAGAAGTAATTGGGCTTGCAATATTTGAAAAACCTTTTATGAATCTTTGGTAATACCCTACAAGACCCATGAATGATATGACCTCTATGACATTTCTTGGCATCGACCATCCTCTAATGGCCTCTATCTTCTCAGAATCAACTATTATCCCATCTACTAAAATAATATGCCCCAAGTAGTGAATCTTCTTTTGATAAAAGATGCACTTACTTAGCTTGGAGTAAAACTTATGCTCTCTTAGAAATTTTAGCACCATTATTAAATGTTTTTCATGTTCCTCTTATGACTTAGAGTAGATGAGTATATCATCTAGGAATACAATTACAAACTTGTCTAGGTATTCCCTGAACACTCCATTCATCGGACACACAAAAAACAATTAGGACATTTGATAGCCCAAATGGCACTATCGTGAATTCATAATGCTCGTATCTTTCCCTGGATGTTGTCTTGCCAATGTCTTCTTCCTTTATTATCACTTGATGATAAACTAATCTGAAGTCAATCTTGGAAAATATTATTGCACCTTTGTAATGATCCCAAGCCAAATTTTTCGCTTGGTATCACTAAATACTACTGATTTATTGTTGTGCAGGTGTTTATTGAGTTATTAAGTGCATACAAGATTCATCCAACACATGAAGACCATAACATAATCAAGATATATAAGCACAAGTAAGATCTGACCTTTTTATTATGCAGAATCACTACAATAGATGGCCGATCTGGCATAAACCTCAGATGGTCGTACAATAAATAGATATGAGCTGTTACAAAATGATCTGCCAATACAAAAGAAGCCTCCAAAGGTTGAATAAGTAATGAAGACCAATACCCAGCAGATCTGGATGTCAAACCCTCTATATGAAGAGTGCCACACTCCAAGTGAAGACTGAAACCCTCAAGAATTCGGCCCTGATGGCAAGTTGCTCCAAATGAGCTCAAACTCATCCCAATGATAGATCAGGGTAGTGGAAACCTCCTCCTGAAGTTTCAAGCCCAACATCCAAGTTTAACCCCTCCAATTGATGAATCTCCTAAGGGAGTTGCGCCCTCATGAATGGCTGAAACCCCAATGCAACTTGCCCCTGAAGAAATACAACTCCAAATAGCTTGAAACTCTCCCGGAATGTAGATTGGGCTAAGAGAACCCCATGGAAGAAGTTTTCGGACCAAATCACAAGCATATCTCTCTAGATCTGAGTTTTTCTGAATCACATGACGTCCCCTATGGCTCCAAGATGTCCCAATCTGCAGATAATGATATGAGGATGATAACCCTCCAGAAAAGTCCTCAAACTGATGATCATACCCCTGCAAACAAAACCCAAGTGTCGGAATGGCCCTAGGCCCTCTGGATAAGCTGGATCAAACCTCCCTCTAGATAATGGTGCACCCTTGCTGGAATCACAAGAACAATATGGCCTGCTACCTTCTAAAGCCCTGGATGGAGATGAGCTGAGACTAGAATGGTGTGGAGGAATCTTTCATCCCCGAGACCAAGTTGTGGAACAAGGTGAGTGGATATTTCACCACTGAGTTGCTCACAAGGGTTTGTATAGCAAAACCCCCAAACTGAATGCTCAAGAGCAATAGAAAATGCTAATCCCAAACTAGAATGAATAATAGGTGCGCCCCAGCCTCTTACTTATACCTTTTTCTTCTAATTCTCTATTGATTTAGGTTAACTCCCAGGGTTAATCTTCTATTCTTCTGTTGAGTTATCTTTTACCTTTAATCCCTTTTTCCTTTCTTAAGTCAACTTAAAAATATTCATTGACTTCCCCCTTTAGTGTAAGACTATGACCTAGTGGGGGTGCCCAGGCCACTGAGTCTCCTCATCACCTCTCTAAGAGGTGGGGGACATTACAGTCTCCCCTGCTTGAAATTTCTTGTCCTCAAGCAATTCCAAACCTGCTTCTCTTACCACATGTTCCTGCTCCAAAGTGGCATCCTCAATGGGTAAATCCTTCCACCTGATCAGGTACTCCTTGATGCTTCGGTTTCTGAGCTTCTTCTCTCGGACTTCTAGCACCTCCTCTGGAATCAAAACAAGTTGTCCCTCCTCATCCATGGGGGGTAATACCTTAATAGGCCTGATGTGTTGACCGAGGGCTTTCTTAAGGCATGAGACATGCAAAACGTTTTGAATTCTGCTACCCTATGGGAGCTCCAGCTCATAAGCTACGACCCCTATCCTCCTGCTGACTCTATAGGGTCCAAAGAAACATGGCTGCAGTTTCTCCACTCCGCTTCTTTTAATGGAAGTTTTCCTGTATGGTTGCAACCTCAAGTACACTCGATCGCCAACCTCAAAAGTCGGTCAACTCTGTGCTTGTCTGCTTGGACCTTCTACCGTTTTGTGCCCTCTGTAGATGATCCTTCAATTCCTTGATAATGTCTTGGCTCTGCTGTATCCAATCCTGTACCGTCGGTGCCCTGCTATCTCCGAATGCAATCTCTACAAATGACAAGGGATCATAGCTATACAAAGCTCTGAATGGAGACATGCCAATAGACATATGTTGGGTGGTATTGTAGCAATACTCTCCCAAATGCAACCATCTGACCCATGCCTTCTATTGCCCTGCCACATAGTTTCTGAGATAGCCTTCCACCCACTTGTTGACTATCTCTGTCTATCCATCTGTCTACGGGTGATAGCTGGTGCTAGGGGTTAGGGCCGTACCAACCAATTGGAATAACTCCTACCAGAAAGTACTCATAAACCTACTATCCCTATCACTGACAATGGTCTTGGGAAGGCCGTGCAACTTGAAAATCTCCCTGAAAAACAGTTTGGCCACCTATGCTACACTGAAGTCAGTAGTTATGGCAAAGAAGTGTGAAAACTTCATTAACCTGTCCACCACTACGGATATGCAGTCCTTTCTTTGCATCTTTGGTAGTCCAGTGATGAAATCCATATATATGCTTTCCCATTTGTGCTCCGGAATGGGCAAGGGTTGAAAAAGTCTTGTTGGGGGTGTGTGTTCGTCCTTGTTTGCCTGACATGTCACAACGTGCCTAATCACATCTTCCTTCAGCTCTTTCCAAGATAATCTTTCTCTTACCTTCCTGTATGTCTTGCTGATCCCCTGATGTCTTGCCATTGGTGAGTCATGGCATGCCTGCAATACCTTGGCCTTGAAGGCCGACCCAGAAACCAAGAATATTCGGTCTTTGTAGTAGATGAGGTTGTTAATAACCTTGAAATCTTCATCTTGTACCTGTCCATCCAGTAGTTGGCATGCAAACTGATCCTCTGCATACTCCATCACTAGTTGGTCTTTCCAATCCACTGTTATCCCTGTTATGGCAAGGATGGATGGTCTCCTAGATAAGGCATCCTCCACCACATTATTCTTTCCTTTGACAAACTCAATGTCGAAGTCATAGGCCTGTATTCTGCTTACCCATTTTTGTTGTCTTTCGTTCAATTCCTTCTGTTCCAATAAGTATTTGAGACTGTTATGATCTGACTTGACCACAAACCGAGAACCTACCAAGTATTGTCAGAATTTGGCTAGTGCATGCATGATAGCCAGCATTTCTTTATCATAAATTCTATAGAGTAGCTAAGGACCCCAGAGTTTCTGTCTCTCGTAGGAAAGGGGGTGCCTCTTCTGCATTAGTACGACCCCTATTCCTTCCCCAGATGCATCACACTCCAAGGTAAATGGAAGACTAAAATCTGGAAGGGCTAAGACTGGGCACGTACTCATCACATTCTTCATCTTGTCCATCATTTTTTTATCCTCCTCGTCCCACTTGAATGCTCCCTTCTTAGTCAAATTGGTCAAGGGTGCACATAATTGAGAGAACCCCTTGACAAACTTCTTGTAATATGAGAACATTCCCAGAAATCCTCTCAATTCTGTGAGTGTCTTAGGAGTGGGCCATTCCATGATGGCTTCAATTTTCTCCTGATGCACTTGTACCCCTTTTTCTCCGATAATGTGTCCTAGATAAAGGACCTCTTTCATTCTAAACTCACATTTGGACTCCTTAGCATATAACGATTGTTCTTCCATAATTGAAAAAATCTGGTCCAAATGCCTAAGATGCTCCTCCCTTGTCCTGTTGTAGATAAGCAAGTCATCAAAGAATACTAACAGGTGCTTCCTTAGATTCTTGTTGAATACATGCTTCATACATGACTGGAATGTAGCCGGGGCATTGGTTAACCCAAAATACATCACCAGAAACTCATAATGACCGTAGTGACATCTAAAAGTTTTTTTTGAGATGTCTTCCTCCCTCATCTTGATTTGATGGTAGCCAAAATGAAGGTCAATCTTAGTGAAGTAGATGGCCCCATGCAATTTGTCCAACAGTTCATCAATCCTTGGTATTAGGTACCTGTTTTTGATGGTCTTTTTATTCAAGGCCCTGAAGTCAATGCACATCCTCATAGTGCCATCCTTCTTCTTCACCAACACTACTAAAGAAGCAAAAGGACTACTGCTGGGCCGGATGTGTCCCATGTCCAGAAGTTCCTTGATGGCCTTTTCAATCTTGTCTTTGTACTTCTTGGGATGTCTGTACGGTGTGGTGATAATTGGTTTTCCCCCTTCCTCTAGCGTAATAATGTGCTCAAATCCTCTATCTGGTGGAACCCCCGGATGAATAGGCCCAAACACCTTGTGGTGTTTGTCAAGGATTTCCTTGATTTCTGGAGTGTAATGAACCTTTCCATGTTCATCCACACGTGTCACAACCCTGCATTTGGCTGCATATACTATTTCATCTCTCTGGAAGATGGCTTCCATTCTCTTGGCCGTGACTACCTTTGCAACATTTCCTGTCATGCCCCGAAGCACTACCTTTCGTCCACCCTATTCTGTGAATGACATTTCCATCGTTTTGTAGTTGGTGGTGATAGGCCCTAATGTGCTGAGCCACTAAACTCCTAAGATGATGTTGGTATCCGGAAGATCCATGACATAGACGTCCTGTGTTAACTCATGCCTTCCCAAGGTAATCTTTAGGCCTGGAATATATCTGTCACTAGGCATGGTGCTTCCTCCTGCAACCTCCACTTTGAATCCTTCAAATTCTACTATGGGTATGTGTCTTCTCTTCAACAATGTTGCATCAATGAAGTTGTGGGAAGCTCCTCCATCAATCAAGACTGAGACTCTCTGACCCTGCAAGACCCCCCTCATTCGGAAGGTGTTATACTTGGGCACTCCACTAATAGATGCCAAGGTGGCCATACTATCATGTCCTGTAATTTGTTCTTCTTTTGTTTCCTCAGGGGTTTCTACCTCCATGTTCTGTATCTATCCAATTTCATCTTCTTCTTTGTTATCTGAAGTGATCTCAATGTAGTGTACCTATCCACGTCCCATGCACTTGTGTGAGGGATTCCATGGTTCCTTGCATGTGAAGTAGAGTTGCTTCCTTCTTAGTTCTCTCCTGGTGTTATCGTCTATTCTGCCACGACCCCTATCATAACCCTTAGGGTCACGTCCTCCTTGGTTTATTGGAGGCCTTTGATCTCTTCCACCATTGTTAAGAGGAGGTCTAGGTATGAATTTTGGTTTAGCAGCTGGACCCAAATCCCTCGTCTTCCAAATGGCCTCCTGTAGGTTAGTAGGCTTGAAGGCCTTTGCCCAACCCTTCTGTGAAAAGAATCATGAGCCTAGTTGGGGACATATCTTGCACCATCACTGCCAACCTATGGAATTCATCAATGTATGCCTCAACCGTACCTATTTTCTTGAGTTGGGTGAGCTCCCAACAATGTAGCTCATGGTCTCCTTGATCAAATCTATCAATGAGCCTCTGAGTGAATTCTATATAGGATACAATCTAGTTATGGCCGAGTGCGGTGAGACCATGATACCACCAGTCGTGGGCCTTGCCATCCTAGTACATAGTGGAAAACTTGATGGCCTCCATATCTCTCATGGGGTTAAGCTACAGGTAAGTATCCATCTTCTGCACCCACGCTTGTGCTGTCATCTTGGTCGTACCATCAAAGTATGGAATCTCTATCTTCCCTGCCCTTCGCTCAAACTCAAAGCTACCCCTATGTTTCATCGTAGGCTGGTTTCTGAACCCGAGTTAACAATACTATTCTAGGGACATCTGTCTTTGAACTCTCATATTCAAGTTGTAGTATTCCTTGGTACTCCTGGCCAATTGTTCCACAAAGTCTTCAATCTGTTCATGTTGCCCTTGATCATCTGTGAATGTGGGCATGTATGGTCTGGGGTTAGCTCTGCTACCTGAGTGTCGACCTAGCTATTCATCTGTGAACATTGGCATGTATGGCCCTGCTACCCATCTTCCCATGGGATGTGCCACCTCCCAGACTTCCTTCGGATCCTGGTGCTTTCTCCGGGTTATATCTGACTTCCTCTTGGGTTCCACCGGAACCCCCAACCTCCTTATTCCCATACGTATCAGGATCCTTTCCTCGATGGGTTACTTGCATCAGAAGGTCAGTTATCCTAGTTTGGTTCTCATTCATATTATGTAGATTCTCATCAACTTTCTTCAAGGTTTTAGATATTTCAGCCTATCCCCTTCTACTGGTTTCCTGATACTCATCCAACTGTTGGACCAAGGTGATTTCTGTGCGGTTCATGTTTTGCTGGAACTTACCAAATTTGGCTACTAAGAAAGCCAAGCCCTGAGGCTCATGGTCATCCCCTGACCCTTCCATTTTTGTCTTTGTTTCACTATTGTTTTTCTTCCTCCGACCCATAACAATTCCATTGTACCTCTACCTGCGTCGATCTCTCCACAGGTTTGGAGGATCGAAGCTCTGATACCACTCTAATGATCCCAAGCCAAATTTTTCACTTGGTATCACTAACTACTACTGATTTATTGTTGTGCAGGTGTTTATTGAGTTATTAAGTGCATACAAGATTCATCCAACACATGAAGATCATAACATAATCGAGATATAGAAGCACAAGCAAGATCTGGCCTTTTTATTATGCAGGATCAATACAATAGATGGTCGATCTGGCATAAACCTCAGATGGCTATACAATCAATAGATATGAGCTTCTACAAAATGCTCTACCGATACAAAAGAAGCCTCCAAAGGCTGAATAAGTAATGAAGACCAATACCCAATAGATCTGGATGTCAAACCCTCTAGCTGAAGAGTGCCATGCTCCAAGTGAAGACTAAAACCCTCAAGAATTCGACCCTGATGGCAAGTTGCTCCAAATGAGTTCAAACTCGTCCCAATGATAGATCAGGGCAGTGGAAACCTCCTCTTGAAGTTTCAAGCCCAACGTCCAAGTTTAACCCCTCCAATTGATGAATCTCCTAAGGGAGTTGTGCCCTCATGAATGGATGAAACCCCAATGCAACTCGCCCCTGAAGAAATACAACTCCAAATAGATTGAAACTCTCCCAGAATGTAGATCAGGCTAAGAGAACCCTGTGGAAGAAGTTTTAGGACCAAATCACAAGCATATCTCTCTAGATCTGAGTTTTTCTGAATCACAGGACGCCCCCTATGGCTCCAAGACGTCCCAATCTGTAGATAATGATATGAGGATGATAACCCTCCAGAAAAGTCCTCAAACTGATGATCATAACCCTGCAAACAAAACCCAAGTGTCGGAATGGCCCCAGGCCCTCTGGATAAGCTGGATCGAACCTCCCTCTAGATAATGGTGCGCCCTTGCTGGAATCACAAGAACAGTACGACCTACTACCTTCTGAAGCGCTAGATGGAGATGAGCTGAGACTAGAATGGTGTGGAGGAATCTTTCATCCCCGAGACCAAGCTGTGGAACAAGGTGAGTGGATATTTCACCACTGAGTTGCTCACAAGGGTTTGTACATCAAAACCCCCAAACTGAATGCTCAAGAGCAATAGAAAATGCTAATCCCAAACCAGAATGAATAATAGATGCGCCCCAACCTCTTACTTATACCTTTTTCTTCTAATTCTCTGTTGAGTTAGGTTAACTCCCAGGGTTAATCTTCTATTCTTCTGTTGAGTTATCTTTTACCTTTAATCCCCTTTTCCTTTCTTAAGTCAACTTAAAAATATAACTTTAGCTTCATTGAATTCCCCCTTTAGTGTAAGACTATGATCTAGTGGGAGTTCCCAGGCCACTGAGTCTCCTCATCACCTCTCTAAGAGGTGGGGGACATTACAACCTTTCAGTTGATCAAATAAATAATCAATCCTTGGGAAATGATATTTTTCCTTTATGGTGACCTTATTTAGTTGTTTGAAATCAATACACATCCTTAAGGGTCCATATTTATTCTTTATAAACAACACTAGGGATCCCCAAGGAGACACACTTGGGCGTATGTACCCCTTCTTTAACATCTCTTCAAGTTGCATCTACAAATCCTTGAACTCTGACGTGCCCATTATGTAAGGTGTCTTGGACATTGGGGAATCTCCTAGCACCAAATCATTAGGGAAATCAATGTCTTTGTTTGGTAGAAATCCTAGAATCTCCCCAAAAACATCTTCAAAACCCTTCAGGACTTGATGGTATTCAATACTTGGCATTATATCTTTGGTTGCCTCTTTCATATGGGCTGTAAAAATATGTCCTCCCTTCCTGAAGCTCTTTTTCAACTGCATAGCTGAAATTTCTCTAATAGCTAGAGATCTTGGAATTCCTTGAACCTCATCTTGTTTCCCTTCCTCATTAAGAAAAGTGATTTTATTGTTATAAAAATCTAGGACATCATGGTGTTTTTCCAACCAATCCATGTCAATTAGACAATAGTATGAACCCAATGGTATAATGTTCACATCTACCTTTGTGATAAGTCCGTTCATTTCTATTGGACAATATTTAACTGTAGCGACCCCCAACTGAATTGAGGATCATTGCTACATGGAAAACACATAAAACAAAAAAAATTCTAGCTAACTAAAATCACATATCTTTCCAACTATGAATTAAACATAGATTGTTTTTTTTACAAAAACTGGGAAATATATATTAAAAGTGTGGATAGATCCACTGATTTACAAAAAAAGGGCCAATAGAGGCCTTCGAAAAGTAAAGACTTTGAGATCTGGAGGTATTGGAACAAAATGTATGTTCAAAGAGTGTCCTCCTTCCCTAGCTATACTGCGTTGATTGTATTTCCCATAATACAATCTATAAAACACTCTATTGATATATATCGAAAAACAAAACATGGCAACTGAATTTTAAAAGGACTCAACTACCCGGTTCCATTTTGATCTATGAATGATGTTGTTACTCCCGAATTGTGTCTGGGTGGGGCTCGTTGAGGTCCAAAATCTAGTTTACTGTGACTGATTTTACATTTTTGGACTCTCCCTGGTTGCTTTCCAGATTGCTTGGTTGTTGTTGTGCTCGTTCAAGCTGATCCAAACGATGCTGCATTGTATTCATATTACTATGATGCTCCTCGATCTGGCTCCTCTGGGAATAAATTTCATCTTGAATCCTTTCGATTAGGTGTCTATGTTGAGAAAGGGTTTCGAGTTCAAATGTCAGGGTGGAACTGATATCTCCCATCTATATTCTCGTTCTTTGAAAGCCCATGCATTCTTCCTCGGGATCTAGCTAACTAGAGTCAACAAAAAGGCTATTACCACCCTGCATATCTACAAGTGATGAAGATATTTGAATTCTCCAAGAGTTGTCCAATCTGCTAAGGGGGCCGCAAGGCTGCAACGAATTGGGAAATATGTGCAAAGGAGAGAGAATAGGCGGGTCCAAAATCAAAATAAGCCACTAGAAAAAGTTCTGAGAGGAGCAGAGGCGAGACAAAGTGTGTGGTGTAAGGCGTTTCAAAGCCAAATGGGGAGGATCCCTTAATCACTAGAAGGGGATCAACAGATTCAGATGAGGCCACTGGGTTAAGTTTTGGGCAGAGCATAAACAAGGCAAAGGGCATGGACAAGAGAAATTCAGGGAAAAGCAAGGGGGAGCCTAGAAGCTCTGGGGGAAGAAAAATTGATAGAAAAGCATTAAGGAGCGGCCAAATAGGCTTACCAAAACCACAAAAAGGATTTTCCCCTGCAAGGATGAGCACTGGCTGAAAATACCCCATGTTACGATTAATGTTGAGTTTGTGCCAAACAGAAAGGTCACATAATCTACCTTGTGTGATGTACCTGAGACCTCCATGTCCCTGGGCTTGGAGATGAACCTGACGTCACCTTGAAACATTACCTACATATTTGGGTTGCCACACACACTATCCATCTGTGTCAGAGCCTTTATTCCTTGTGTTCCCACGAGCGTTAAAGGACAAAATGTTTGGCCACCCAAAACCATGATAAATCCATCACCTAAATGGTTAGCCACATCTGCACGATGACCGATGAGACTTGCTACTCATCTTCTCCACCTTCTCCCACTATCGTTGGCCTGATCCACATTCTTGATCCACCTATCCTCTATTTCTATGGTGTCCTTGTGCCTTGTCCACCTGTCCTTGTGTGTGTTGGAGCCCCAATAATCCCCTCCCCCAACCTTTGCACGCTAGCTCCTGGTCATGTGGCACATTAGGTTAAGGGGGCTAAGGATTCAACACCTTCTATGCCTAACGTTCCAGGTGATTTCCCAATGGATTCATTCGCCATATTATCTTATGCCTTGTTATGTTCTCTCAGTATGTGGAATAATTTTGGCTTGATGGTCTGAGAGTCGACTCGTATTCGGTCAATTATTCGTTTTAGGCTTAAATGTTTTGGGTATGTCCCCTGAACCATCATCCTTATAACAGTCTTGGACTCGCCTAGGACATTCGGATTGAGAATTTGTTGGGTCTTTTCTAGTTGGAGGCCTTTGAGTAAGGCATGTTGATACGAAGTTTAATTTTTACCCTTTAAACCTGAAGCTTTTCTTTTTTCTAGTCATGGATCCGCCCTTAGTCCTAAAAAAGAGTAAAAATCTTTCGATTTTTCGGGTTTCAGGATTCGGCCTTTCACAAAGCATGATTTCGTAACTAACAACTCCAGAGTCCCGGTGTCCAAATCCTGAAAAGGATTTATATTAAAGTAATAAAAAAAAAAATGGGTGTTATAAGTCCCATTGCACGTTTCACAAAGTACCCTTTAGTCGTGATTAATTAAACCCTTAAACACAATCAACAATTCATTAATATTTTGTAATTCGTTTTTCCTTGTATCAAAGTGTTTTCAAAGCGTCATCCCTTGAACTCCTGATCCCCAATTTTCCGAAAAGAAGAAATCAATTACTAATCTTGATTGATTAAAGCATTAATACAAGTAATTAGCCTCTAAACAAATCCCATCGCGATTTCACGATTCGGGGTTTGCGTATGACATATTTTTTGGATACTGGATCCCCGAAACTCCGAAATGCGAAATCACGATTCTTTAACAAAGTCTAAAACTAAATTAAGTTAATTTAAAATAGGATTAATGATGACTAAACTACTTTTCGCATTTCACATTTCAGGATTTGTTGAAAACAATCATTTCGAAACTCCAGTTTGAAATCGCCGATATATGGTAAGATCTATAACGGACGAATAGAGATATTTTAACTTAACTGCGTATTTCTGGGCATATCTTCCTCATTAAAACATTAAAGTTTTACCGCCTGTCTCAGTACATCCGTCGTAAGAAGAGTTAAAGGTTAATAGAGGTTTGGTTTTTTCGAATTTCATTCTTATTGTTTGGACTCAGAAGTGAATTGCATTCAACAAACTTACAAATTTTTCTCTACGACAGTAATTCGTTCTAAACACGAACATTATGACACCTAGAAAGGAACCTAAGAAAAGTGAAGAAGCAACTGAAAGCTCAATCCCATAAGGATATGTCGTGTCTGATACTACACTGCATTCCATTGATTCCATCAAATCATGAAGGCAAATTTTCGAAACCTTGGACTACGAAATCAAGAATTTTCCCAACGATTCTGAAAACAAACTCCGAGACATAGCAGAGTCCGAACTTCACAAAGTAGCCATGTGCCCACAACTCATGACATACAACAATATGATCAGTTTGGATTTAGAGAAAACAGACGTGCAGACGAGAAGCATTTCAAACAACCAAGGGGTCATCATCGACTCTTTCAGACCGAAGCATATACAAGTAATGTACAAATTTTCTCCCAATTCTAAGTACATTTATAATAAAGAGTTTGTAAGCGAATTTCAAAGGAAAGAATGCACAGAGGCAGATCAAACATACCCCGGCATAATCAAAGACTCGTGGAGACACCCAACAAAGTTCAGGGCTGATACCCATAACGTTTATGCTATAGCCTCATTGAATGAGTACATGGTCTATGTGGCTATGATGCTATGTAGACATTTTGGGAAGAAAAGTCTTACCCATTTCCCTGCAGAATGGGTTCCCCTTTTACATGAAGCATCCGAAGGCTATATCTTCAATTGGAACAAAATTCTATTAGATAACCTAGCTAAGGAGGTTATGGAGTATCAAACCGTGAGATCCAATGGATGACCAATAGCCTTTTACATGTCGACATATATCATGGACGCTATATGTTTCATGACTCCTTTCCCTTTGATGAGTTGGAGTTGGAACCCAACATGCACTGAACCTATTCATGAATATCATTCTAAGTTGTGGGAAGAAAATGATAAGGATTCTTTTTATGAAGTTTGTCATTTCATGGTGATACCGGTGCATTAGATGATGTATCGTTGTGAACCCCCCTGTATTTCAGAGTTGGTTATAGGCAACCTCAAGGCGGTTTCCGATTGGTTTATTGAGGATAATTTCTCCTATATCAGGGTTTTCGGATTTTCTATCCCTCCTCATGCACTTCTAAAATTCCTCCCTGATAGACTGGTGTGCATGGAGGTATCTCATCAGATAATAACAAGTGATATTGGGATAGAACTGAAGATAGCTCAAAATAATTTTTGGCCAGTATTTCCCATACAGATTGGAAGGTTTTCGCTACTCAACTTGGGTCATTCCAAGGTTGAAGTTGCAGCTCTAGAGGAGGTCAAGTTGGTGAATCTCGAACACGGGAAACATGACCCTTATAAAACAGTGGGAAGCCACATGACTCACTGTGGCATGAAAGTGTTTGAACATGAGGAATCCCCTCGCGATGACATTTTCAAAGGGGTCAAAACCTATGAGGATGTTTTAGACAAGGTATAGACATTACCACCCGACTTGCAAACCAATATTCTAACTTTCCAGAGACACAGACAAAGTGGTTTTCCCAAGGAATTGTAGAGCAAAGCAACAACACCTCCTCCAGAACAAGAAAACATCCCCCCAGGCTTCGGACAGAAAGCGTAGGATAAAGCTGACACCGAGGAAAATCCACAGGGGGTTGAAGGGTCTTCACAAAACAAAGAAGTCCCACAGACAGAGAATCCATCAGCAAAAATAGAAAGAAGGTCTGGGACACCTCCCGAATCCAATCAATCTACCCCCCCTTCATCATCTACTATTCATTTTCACACCCCCAAGACAACAGGGGAAATAACATTCACAGAGTTGGGTAATCCCATCACTTACTTGACCCCTTTATAGTCTTCTTTTGGGCTCCCTCAGATAGGAGTCATATATGCTAGTGACCTTGACCCTATCTCCAGAGAAGAAATACCTGCCTTTGATTACTTCTTTAGTAAAAAGAGGAAGGTTGCATTAAAGCAGGAGATGTATATGAGAGAAGGTGGTATGGTAAAGAAACACAGGGTGTTGGTGGATGGGCAAAAATTGGAAGAGGTAGATTTCGCTACAGAGGTGACAGGCTCCATGGGAGCCCTGTCAACGAAAAATCTATTCACCGTTGACAATATGAGAACACGGTTGAAACAGAGTAACCATAGGATAGTCCAGTTGAAAAACCAACTAAAATATACAGAGAAAAATATCAAATAAGAAATAAATAAAGATTTAGAGAAGGCCAGAGCTACTGGCAAGAAATAAATTCAATCACTTAAGTCAAGTCTAGATGAGATGAATGAGAATATGCAGACTAGACAAATACAGGTTATTCGACAAGAAGAATTGGTAAGACAAATACAAGCTAAATTGAATTCAATAAAAGGCCAGGTTATAGATTTGAAAATTTTTCAGGACCAGTCACTGGAAATACATGCGAAGATATAATCCGAGCAATATAGAGTAATCTCCCAAGTAGAGATTATTCAGAATTACTTCTAGGAAGTAAGCAATGCTCTTGATAATATTATTTTTAAAGAAAAATAAGTTAAAGCAGCAAGGTCCGATTTTCAAAAGGTAGGTGTATGTTCAGAAAATGAAGAAGTATCGAAAATTCCAAAGCTTTCTGTCATGGAGAAGATAAGAGGTGATATCATGCTCAAGGTGTGGGAAATCAACATAGCAAAAAATAAGAAAATAGCCAAAGAAATCAAAGACGATTGTGAAAGAATCTTTGATATGTTGGACAAGGAATCATTAGGTATTGGAAGAGACAATTGCACTGGGCAATTAGGAAAGATAAACATTGTAAGACACCAGTTGAATTTCAAAGAGGGTTTGAACGAAATTCAGATGGAAATTTCACAGTTAAAGGAAATGGATGTTACCCTAATAGACAGGTGGCTAGTGAAGCCAAACTTAACATTTCAATTGATTAAGTTTGTTGGTAAGGGGATCGAAGACTGGCTTCCAAAAATTCAGAGAAAATTTTATCTATTCGAAGAAAAGGATTTTCCAGAGCCTCCCATAAATTTTGTACACTTTCTTGAAAAATATATTGAATGTATTGGGTTGAAAGAAGGAGATACTTCAATAAAACAATGAAGTATCATTTTGAAAACTTATATTATCGAGATAATAGGAAAATAAATGATAATCATGAAAACGATTGAGGTTTTCTTTTTTGTAACTGTTTTCCCCTAGGAGTTAGGAGATCACCAACCAACAATCATGAGTGATATGGTATAAGTATAATTTCAGGAGACTGAAAGAGGGATTTTTCTGGGCGTATTGTAAAGAAGAATTTGAAGATACTTTTTGAATTAATACAAATACAGATTGAATATTCCCGATCTGGTCAAGTTTGAGTTATGTGTTTCTTTGTTGTTTCATATTTTTCATATATCTCTTTGATGAATGCTTAACTACAATTTAGTACAACCTCTACTGTGGTCATTAATTATTATTGCAACTTAATCGTTTACAACCTTTCCTCTGTATCGACTATCAACAGATACAAGACCTGTAAATGTTTTATATTTCAATATCATATGCTTCATTAAGAGTTTTTCCTAATTATTTTATTCTTCTATCACAAAGTGAGATTCCTCTTTAATTGACGCCTCACCTTGTTAGACAACTTTATGTTTTCTTTTCAATTCATGCATATTCCCTTTTCAAAATTTAACTAAAATACCAGAAACGGCCTTTAGTTTCATCATACTATTAATTCAAGGTTTTAGAGTTCTTCTTACATGTTTTGAAGCAGAAATAACGAACCCTTAAAAGAAAACACAAGAGTTTATCCTTTCAGTCTTTATCCCTCATGACTGTTCTAGTTACAAGACAACCTAATATCGAACCTGGACTATTAGATCAAATGAGAATTGCTTTAAATTTATTTAACACCATCCTACATACAACAAATAACCGGGTTGAGTTAGAGTGTTCATGGGAAGTAATTGAAAGAGACATTAGTATCTAGGAAAACTGGGAAGCTAGACAGAGACAGTTAAGGAACCAACAATAGCCCTTTTCATATAACTGACATTTTTTATCCTTATCTTTCTCTATCTTGTCGGATGCCTTGACGGTGTACTTTAGAGCCTTAAAGTACAAACTGAGGAACAACATCTTTTTGGCACCATTGTCGGGGAACGAAGAAACAAAGCTTTTCCTTGGGAAGAATGACAATGACACTTTCTATCTTTGATAGTGAACAAAGATTGAAAACCTTATAAGGATACCTTTATCTTTCACTTGGCGACTCCACGATAAATAAACTGGATTTTAACTAAAAGAATGCCAGGAAAAATCCAGATGACAAACAAACTTCGCCTGTTCCTGATCCAGAAATTTTTTTAAAATCAAGAAGATATCTTAAACAGACTATATCATCGACAAATAAGTTTTATCAACCTAAAATTACAGAGTTAGACACTAGGGGTCTTTTTGAAGGATCGAATACCCCACATTTTTGCGGGGGGTTACCTACCAATAAGATAACAACCCTTGAGCCTGGTTTGGTCTCCCTTGATTTTAAAACTGAAATTTTCCCAACCGTTTCTTTCACTAATAGAGGTAAAAGATCCAGATCACTTCCCGCTTCGATAGAAAATTCTTCACTTCATGAAGTTCATTTTCCTATCTCTCAGAACTCCTACGATCATCCTATTTTTCTCGACATGACTCCTGTTGACTCTCCCTTATATTCACCCTATGAGTCTAAAGAACCTAGTCCACTTTTCCCTAGTTCCCCTTCCTCAAGTTTCCTGTCCCTTGATAACCATTTTCCTGAAACCCTTCCTCATAGTCTCCAAGCAACAACCTCTAAATCATCAATGGCTACGACCAGAGGAGGCGCTGCTAGAGGTGGTGTTGCAGGAGGAGGAAGAGGAGACCAAGTACCAACCCCTCGAATATTTGCAAAGGTGGCTGCTAGATATGCTCCTTTGGTCCTCCCAGTCCCTCTCCATGACTTACCTAAAAAACTACATGAAGAATCTTCCGAAATTCACAGAAGAGGGTGATTTGGCTGGAACAGAACACATCAATTTCTTTGACCAATTCATCGACATCCTTGGACTTGAACATGAATATGTCTATTCAAGACTCTTGGTTCAGAATTTTGAAGGACAGGTAGGAACTTGGTTCTGAGGCCTAGCAGCAGGATCTATACCATCATATGAGGAACTCAAAAATTCTTTTATTAGACAGTGAGGGGAAAGGAAAGACCATCTTTATTATATAACTGAATTTGGGGCTCTAAGAAATAAACACTTTGAATCAGTCCACAAGTTCACCCAGAGGTTCAATAAATTGTATAATAAGATTCCAGCCGAGGTCAAACCCTCCCAACCTGCAACGAAAGTAACCTTCACTGGATATTTTGACCCTAATTTTGCCTTGTTATTGAGGGAGAGGAGATCTATAGATTCACCAAGATGCAGGATGATGCCTTAGAAATTGAGTCAAACATGATGGCATCAGGAATGTTGAAAACCAAATTTGAATCTGGAAACAAAGAAACTAGAATATATAGAGATCAAGGGGGACCGTTTGGATATGGAAGATATTCAAAAGACAAAATGGATGACATGGCGAGAATAATCAAAGAGATGTCAAATAAGATCTCAAGAATGGAACTAGATCAAGCGAAGAATGATCATTTACCCAGAAAGGATTTCAGAAAGAATCCTAACCCTCAAAATCCACCATGACAGATTAAGAATGAGGATAAAAAAATCCAAACCCCCTATAAAGGTGAAAAATTTATAGGAGGAGAAGATGTGGACGATTTTGAGGAGTTATAAGAAGACATTAATAATCTTGGCGACGACTGCCTACAACCTTTTTTAATGAGGCAATATTATGAAAAATCTGCAACTACAAAAGATATATCCCAAAATAACAAAAACATTGGTATTATTGAAGATTCAACCTATCAGCAAATTGTAGACGATATAATGGCCGAACTCCACCAATAGTATAATCTAAGGCCTAGAAACAAGAGCCTCACAAATCTCCCAGTGAAAAATATTTTGCTGAGGGGTGAAACAGACGAGTCAAATTCAAAAAACACTAAAAAACAAACTATAAGAACTAAGATCACTGACACACATCCCACAAAGACAAAGCCAACAGAAACATTAGCCGTAAATGCATAGAAAACATAGGTCCCTGTAATTGAAACTAAAACCTCACTACAAAAGAAAGCTGACAAGAAGGGGATAGAAGTCCAAACCATAGAGATAGATAAAACCATAGGAAGTTTTAATTTGGAAAATGAAATAAATAAAATCAAAATGCCTATACCCCTTGTAGAACTGGCAAAAAATCCAATTTACAGAAACAGATCGCTAAAATGATCAGTTTTTTAGAAAACAAAAGTGAGGATGATGTTATAAATTTAGAAGATGACAAGCCTAACATAATTTTTGGCCCACATTTAAAAGGTGCCAAAGACACCATCGTCCCTTTATATATCACTCTGACTGTGCACGATCACTTACTCCATAATTGCATTTTAGATTCTAGAGCCTCTCACAATGTAATGCCTAAATCCATTATGGAGAGACTTGGTCTTGAAATCACTGTACCTTATGGAGATTTATATTCATTCAATTCAAGAAAAGTTAATTGTATAGGAATGATAAAATATTTAGTCATTAATCTTGCACAGATATCTGCGAAAGGCATTCTAATGGATGTGGTCATTGCTAATATACCCCCGAAGTACGGTATGATCTTATTCAGGTCTTGGGGTGCTAAACTTGGAGGATCCCTCCAACTCAACATGACGTATGCCATGATCCTGGTCTTTGGAGGAAAGTTCATGCGTTTGTATAGAGAAACCAGGTTAGCATTCACGGCAAGTGACCCACATAACCAAAACAACTACCCTATTTATATTGTTGATCAAGATTTAGGCAATTGTATTTTATCTATCGATGACAATATTGATATATGTATAGAGGAAAGTTGTACAGAAAATAAAAAAGAAAAAGAGAAAGTAAAACATGATGTATATAACACTGGTGTTTGGAAGATGTTTTTTGATGGCGCCTCATCTTATTTTGGGGCCAGAGCTAGGGTTCTTTTTGTGGCACCTGATGACAAATTCGTTATCCCTTTCTCTTATGGATTATAGTGGAACACTGAGAACACTAACAATGTATGTGAGTATGAATCCCTAGTGTTAGGATTGGAAGATGCTAGGAGAATGAAAATTAAAAGCTTGGAAGTCTTTGGAGATGCAGAGCTAATCATGAAATAGGTAAATCATCAATACCAGGCCAAACATCCTAGGTTAAGATCTTATAGGAACTGTTTTTGGGATATGATCGAAAACCTTTTCTCCTCTGTTAACGTTCATTATATTCCAAGAGCAGAAAATCAACAGGAGGATGAGTTAGCCAAAGCAGCTTCAACGTTCACACCTCTCACTGCTTTCAAATTAAAATACCATATACTAATGAGACATAGGCCTTCCATACCAAATAAAATACAACATTGGTAGGTTTTTGAGGACGATGAACAACTCCATAAATTTTTAGAGATAGTAGATGACTTTTTTGAAATGCATGCCAACCAAGAAAACCAGAATGACCCTATTTGGATCATGCAGGAGGGCGAAGACCCCCAAGAGTTTCAAGATAAAATTGCTAAACACCGGATGCTTGTTTTAAAAAATAATTAGATACCTAAGGGTTTGATCCCCTTAGAAAGGATATTTAATCATGATGACATCCCTTTGAAGTCTACCTTACAGCCTCAACCAGAGGAGGTTGAGGATTGCGATATTGGTACCAAAGAAAAACCTAGGTTAGTGAAATTGTCCAAATATCTGTCTCCCGAGATAAAAAGTAAGTATGTTGAGTTGTTGAGACAATACAAAGACGTTTTCTCTTGGTATGATGATGAATTGAGAACTTGTGACACTACTATAATGGAACATAAAACTCCTCTGAAACCAGGTGTCAAACCTTTCAAGAAAAAACTCAGACAAATTAACCCCATCCTACTACCGGTAATAGAAAAAGAATTCAAAAAAATCCTAGATGCTAAAATCATTATCCCACTGAGATATTCTGAGTGGGTAGACAATTTAGTCCCAGTGAGAAAGAAAAATGCCGAGATTAGGTTGTGTGTAGATTTTAGAAACCTGAATCGATCATCACTCAAGGACAATTATCCATTACCTCAGATGGACCATGTTTTAGAAAAAGTAGTTGGAGCTAACATAATGTCTATGATTGATGGTTTTCCAGGTTACAATCAAATTGCAGTACATCAAGATGACAAAGAAAAAACTGCATTCACTACCCCCTGGGGTACCTTTATGTACGACAAAATGCCTTTTGATTTAATGAATGCAGGGGAAACTTTCCAACGAGCCATGGATATTGCTTTCATGGGTGAAAGAGATAAGTTCGTTGTTATCTATCTTGATGACCTGACTGTTTTCTCTAAATTTGATGCAGAACATCTAACACACCTCAAACAAACTTTCGAGAAATGTCGCAAATTTGGTTTGTCACTTAATCCCAAGAAATCCCATTTCTCAATGCAAGAAGGTAAACTCTTGGGTCATATCGTGTCTAGAGATGGAATCAAAATTGATCCCATTTCCTGCTGAGTAAGTTTCATTTCCTTTGGTAAGTTTCTTAGTCGAGGCTGAAACATAAAGGGTTATAAACGAATTCCACATGGGAGTGTGCAGAGGACACCATGCTTGGTGGGAAATGGCTTATAAAATATTAAGAGCGAGGTATTACTGGCCTAAATTATTCACAGATGTAAACACTAAAGTCCAAACTTGTACTCCTTGTTAGTGGTTTACAGGAAAACAAAAAGTCCCAGCTTTACCTTTAGTTTCGGTTAAAACTGAAGCTCCATTTCAACAATGGGATCTTGATTTCATTGGAGAAATTCATCCACACTCCAGCGCACAACACGAGTGGATTCTAACTGCTACAGAATATTTCACTAAATGGGTGGAAGCCATTCCCACGAGAAATGAAACCGACTTAGTAGTAATCAGTTTCCTAGAAGAAAATATTTTATCCAGGTTTGGTTGTCCCCGAAAGATAGTCACTGATAATTCCCAAGCATTTAAGTCAATGGCTATGGTAAGCTTCTGCCAAAAATACAACATCATATTAAGACACTCAACAACTACTATCCACAGGGTAATGGTCTAGCTGAATCGTCTAATAAAAGTCTGATTACTGTGATAAAAAAGGTTTTGACTGAAAATAAGAAAGCATGGCATATCCATTTAAAATATG
Organism: Picea sitchensis; assembly: GCA_010110895.2. Taxonomy (NCBI): domain Eukaryota; kingdom Viridiplantae; phylum Streptophyta; class Pinopsida; order Pinales; family Pinaceae; genus Picea; species Picea sitchensis. The sequence goes on from SNQJ01S0000952.1 coordinate 238,057, forward strand.
CTCTATGGGATAATAGGATAAGTACCAAAAGATCAATTTGGATTTCCCCTTTTTAGATGGTATATGGAACCGACGTCATTTTAACAATAAATCTTGCTCTGCCCGTAATGAAACTTTGGCAAGATTCAAATGAAGAACCCAACGACGTTACCAGGAGGATAAACCAGCTGGTTGAAATTCAGCAAAATCGGGCCGAATTGAATGAAAGGTTACAAAGATATCAGGATAACATGAAGGCCTTATTCGATCAAAAATCTAAAGATAGAGATTTCCTCCCTGGCGATCTAGTCCTGAAATGGGAAGCTAGGAGAGAAGACATTGGTAAACATGGCAAGTTTGATCCAATTTGGTCTGACCCATATAAGATTTCAGCTTCTGAGGGAAAACATGGTTTTTTATTATAAAATCTCGATGGAGACATTATCAACGCCCCTGTAAATGGGTGGCACCTTAAACACTTCATGCAGTAATGTTTTTCTGAACTCTCATTGTACATACTGGTTTGTTTTCATGCTTACTTTATAGTTTCATTTCCTTTGGTAAGTTTTTCCATTCAAAAAAATAAAAATTAAAAAAGAAATTGATTCATGAGATTTCCTGATAATTAGTATGCTAATTTATTACGTAGGAAAGTTGTTGACCAACCAAGAGACTAGAGATGTTAAAAAGGTCGCAGGCACATATAAGTGTATTAAATGCCTTCCGATGAAAAAGGTAATAAATTAATAACCTTTTGGCTGACAAACTAGGAGTTACCAAGGTATGATATTTTGCTCTGAAAATTCAAGCTAAATTACCCTAAGAGATACAAATGAATAAATCATTAGTTCAATTGATGCTAATGTTTTCACTAAAATTTTCAAAATAAGGAAGTAAAAAATAAAGGGGGACTTAAGAAAAAGTTTTTAAGAACTAACTAAGAAAAAGTTTAAGAGTGGTCATGTGTGTTAAAGTTTTTCTGAATCCCTTTACTTTCCCTTTAGTCATGGTAAGGCCCGCTTCTCACATGACCCTAGATGTTTTATCATACGTTCCTTGAGAAAATAAAGGTCTCACTTTGGCTCTGAAAATTCTCAAAACAACCTTCAAAAACAAGAATAGGTTGAGTTTATAGTTCTTTAACTTTAGCTGAACTAGAAGTATGTCTAGGTTAATCCTAACCTTGTTAGCCTTCCTAACAGGAATAAATTGATTGGTTTTTCTCAAGGAAATTCCTTAAAAATATGTTAAGAAGTTTCCCTTAGAATTTCCCTGAAGCCAATGATGTTTGAAGGCAAGAGAGAAGATTAGTCCAGAGCTATTTAAGTGAGTTGATAGGCCTTTGTTCTTAAAATATTCAAGCAGATATCTTCTCGAGTATATTACATACTGATTGATTTCCCCCACTTCATATTAAAAGAAAATATATACAGATAGATGGTGAAAGGAAATTCAATATTGATTGCCCCCATCTAGTCCAAAGAGATGAAGAAAGGAAATTCATTATATTTATTGCCCTCATCTCAACATTTAAATGATACAAAACAATGAAGTGGTGAAAGGAAATTCAATATGTGAAGTTTGATAACTTCACTAGGGTACTGAACATGCTCGCTGGCAGTGAAGCAATATCCTTATATCTGATAAGGCTATTATACATGAATAACAAGACGCTCTGGTAACTTTTCTTCTTTCAGCTGGATTCACGTTATAGGTTTCTAGGATCCCCTAATTTGACACATTTAAATCTACTTTACCTTGATGCAAATGAAATCAGGTGAAACCTGGAAGAATGGTTAATTTGGTTTTGATTATATTACATAGATCTGAGGCCATTTTCAGAAAAGGAAGTCTATTGAGAACCTAACTCGATATCATCAGATGTTTTATTTTTGAATATTTTTCAAAGTCAAATGTAGCGATCCTAAAATCCTATTTTGATTTTTCTCCTGGTATGTTTCAAAAAGTTAAATTATTGACCCCATTTACCCAGTGAAGGAGCTTGGTCTACATGTTCTTCTTGTCCCACAAGGAAACAAGATCCCTAGATGGAGCCTAATGTTGATATGAAGTTTAATTTTTACCCTTTAAACCTGAAGCTTTGCTTTTTCCTAGTCATGGAGCCGCCCTTAGTCCTAAAAAAGAGTAAAAAATCTTTCGATTTTTCAGGTTTCGGGATTCGGCCTTTCACAAAGCATGATTTCGTAACTAACAACTCCAGAGTCCCGGTGCCAAAATCCTGAAAAGGATTTATATTAAAGTAATAAAACAAAAAGAAAAAAGAAAAAATGGGTGTTATAAGTCCCAATGCACATTTCACAAAGTACCCTTTAGTCATGATTAATTAAACCCTTAAACACAATCAACAATTAATTAATCTTTCGTGATTCGAGATTCCTTGTATCAAAGTGTTTTGAAAGCGTCAACCGTTGAATTCCCTATCCCCGGTTTTTCGAAAAGAAGAAATTAATTACTAATCTTGATTGATTAAATAATTAATAAAATTAATTAGCATCTAAACTAATCCCATCACGATTTCACGATTCAGGGTTTGCGTATGACATATTTTTTGGAGATTGGGTCCCTGAAACTCTGAAATGCGAAATCACGATTCTTTAACAAAGTCTAAAACTAAATTAAGTTAACTTAAAATGATATTAATGATGACTGAACTACTTTTCGCATTTTTCATTTCAGGATTTGTTGAAAATAGTCCTTTCGAAACTCCAGTTTGAAATCGCTGATATACGGTAATATCTGTAACGGAAGAATAGAGATATTTTAACTTAACTGTGTATCTCTGGGCATATCTTCCTCATTAAAACATTAAGTTTTATCGCTTGTCTCAGTACGTCCATCGTAAGAAGAGTTAAAGGTTAATAGAGGTTTGGTTTTTTCGAATTTCATTGTTATTGTTTGGACTCAGAAGTGAATTGCATTCAACAAACTTACGCATTTTTCTCTGTGACAAGAATTCATTCTAAACACGAACATTATGGCATCTAGAAAGGCACCTAAGAAAAGTGAAGAAGCAACTGAAATCTCAAGCCCATAAGGAGATGTCGTGTCTGATACTACACTGCATGCCATTGATTCCATCAAATCATGGAGGTAAATTTTCGAAATCTTGGACTATGAAATCAATAATTTTCCCAATGATTCCGAAAAAAAACTCTGGGACATAGAAGAGTCTGAACTTCACAAAGTATCCATGCACCCACGACTCATGACATACAACGATATGATCAGTTGGTATTTAGAGAGGACAGACGTGCAAACAAGAATCATTTCAGACAACCAAGGCATCATCATCGACTCTTTCAGACTGAAGCATATATAAATAATGTACAAACTATCTCCCAATTCTAAGTACATTTATAATAAAGAGTTTGTAAGGGAATTTCAAAGGAAAGAATGCACAGAGGCAGATCAAACATACCCCGACATAATTAAAGACTGGTGGAGACACCCAACAAAGTTCAGGGCTGATACCCATAACGTTTATGCTACAACCTCCTTTAATGAGTACATGGTCTATGTGGCTATGATGCTATGTAGACTTTTCAGGAAGAAAACTCCTACCCATTTCCCTGCAGAATGGGTGCCCCTTTTACATGAAGCAGCCGAAGGCTATATCTTCAATTGGAAAAAAATTCTATCAAATAACCTATCTAAGGAGGTTATGGAGTATCAAACCGTGAGATCCAATGGTCGATCAATAGCCTTTTACATGTCAGCATATATCATGGATGCTATATGTTTCACGACTCCTTTCCCTTTGATGAAATGGAGTTGGAACCCAACATGCACTGAACCTATTCATGAATACCATTCTAAGTTGTGGGAAGAAAATGATAAGGATTCTTTTTATAAATTTTTTCATTTCGTGGTGATACCAGTGCATTAGATGCTATATGGCTGTGCACCCCCCCCATATTTCAGAATTGGTTATAGGCAACCTCAAGGTGTTTACCGATTGGTTTATTGAGGAGAATTTATCATATATCAGGGTTTTCAGATGTTTTATCCCTCCTCATGTGATCCAGGTGGATATCGGTGGCCACCCACCTTTTTCGACTAGCTCAAAACAATTTTCTGGAAAATTTGGCAATTTACTATTTTTAGCAGTTTTTAACTTCCGAGGCCATTTTGAGGGCCCAAATGAAGGTTTTTATATATTGAGATTATTAATAATAGTTGAAGGCATGATTGAGTGCCCAAAATGAATCTCCTCTATTGTAGGAAAATCTCCCTGCGGACAGGTAGATTGCCTCAAAGAGCTTGACACTAACTCTAAGACAGAAAATGCTTAACGTGGACACTGACTTCCTTTCAAATCTATACAAAATAATACATGAGAAGGAAGGAGAATAGAGGTACCTCTTTATCGATGTTTGTCCCTGCACGCTCCAAGTTGAGCTCCAATCCTTTGCTCCTCACTGAGTCCTATAGACAAACAAGATATGACCACTTCCTACTCTATTGATATTAGCTTGAAAACAGATCTATCTATCAATGATAAGTTCATGTAACATCAGACATAAACTAGAAAGAAATAGGCCAAGCGTGTCATATTAATGAGAATAAAGACAACAATACTTACAATCATAGATGCGAATGCGACAGCTTCGTCAAGTACCCTTCGTCTAACCCTCGCTCGAAAGATCCACAACTTGGATGATAGCAGCTTCACTGATCACTCTCCTCTGACAGTCTTTGTGTTTCCTATGAGATCATAGGTTTCATGCTAGCAATTCTTCCCCCTTTTCACCATTATAGAGCCTGCTTATATAGGTTAAGAGGAGCTTAACCTCTTGAGTTATCTTTAGAACAAGTTGAGGAACTCCCTCCTTGGATCAGGGATCTCCTGATGGAACCAAGAATTCGAATGCAACTACATTCTAAACTTGAGAGATCCTCCCCTTATTCTCCTCAACGGGCCAACTGGTGCCTCATATTAGACAACTCTCCCTCAAAAGGGGCATCAGCGCGCTATAGCGCTCCCTAGGAAGCTTGAGGGGGGCGCCAACGCTCCAAAGATGGATAGCGCTCCTTCAGAGGGGCAGGCAGGCATTATAATGCTCCCTCAGACCTTATAGGGGAGCGCCAGCGCTCCTAAGGCTGATGTAGGGGAGCGCTCACCCTCAAAACCTTTGTTTCAGAGCTCCTTTCAGGTGATAAGAGTCCTTTGACTTCAGTTAACTAGTTTCCCTTCTCCAAATCAAGTGTATGAGATGTATTAGGTGCCTCCTTAGTGTCAACATTATGGCAGTATGCTTGAACAACATTTGTGACACTTGTGAACAACTTGCGACACTTGCGAAAGTTTTAAGGAAGATGCGACACTTACGACAGTTGAGAGGAACATGCGACACTTATCCAGTTGAGTAATTTTGACATGTAACAGATTTCCCCCCAAAGTATGAAGTTAGAAGATGTGAACTGATAACTGAAATGCTTTGTAGATTCTCAAGAAAGGGTATAGACTCGAAGAACCTGACGGAAGCTGCACACAAACATCCAACAAATATCATGACATATTTCAAAACCCAAGGCAGTCATACCTATGCTTGGGTGATCAAGACTTGCAAGATATGGCCGCAATAAAATACACTGCGAATCCATAATTGTATTGATAAGGAGGTATAGCCACCGAAGATAAAATGTGGATCTATACTCTGATGACTCGGACTGATCGTAGCCACGAAGAATACACAGTGGATCTATGAGATGACAAGACATAGCCACGACCAATACAAAGTGGATCTATGTAACAATGTATGTGTTATTTGTCCAATAGAAACTCCTTCGCAACCTGGACAAAGCATATATCAAAGTGGTCACTCAACCCAGGGTCTTCTTACCAATTCTAATGTGGTACGATTCTAACCATGTGAATAGATGTCTTGATGTCGAACATGGCAGAAACCACTTGATTACCGGCCAATGGTGTGAACCGTTAACAAGTGCGAGGGAAATCACCATTAATGTCAATGATTCCGAAGGTACCTCAGTACATTCCAGCGAATGTGAATAGATGAGCTGAGGTCGAACATCCGTGGAATCATCCGATCAGAGGTCAATGATGTAAAGCTACTGTCGAATGTGAGGAGGCCTGCCATTGAGGCATGCAGGTCCCAAAGTACTAACTGGTTTCTAAATCTGATTCTCGGATAATGTGTTGAATTTGACAGGAATAGACTCGTCGAGGGAGGGCCTTGATGTATCCCCCATCAACGACATGAAACAGACATAGAGATGTAATTGGTAGATCAAAAGGACATGGACTAACACGGGTTTTGAGGCAAGATATTTGGGATGGATGACTTTCGAGGCGGATACTTACCTTGAACACTGAGGCACAACAACAAAACATGACATGGACCAAAACTATGTAGTGGATACTGTGACTTACGTTGGGTGACCCAAAGGAGTGAAAGGAACTCAAAGGATTGGCTCAGTGCAGAGGTTCAACGGATTATGATGCATGCGAATGACAAAGTGTTGTGTTCAAGGGCGACTCTAAGAATTGTTGGATAATGTTCTCAAGAGACTGCTTGGCTTGCTCCTTTCAATTTCCCCCCCATCCAGATAGACGAGTACCTCTTTTTGATTTAATGAGCTCGAGGAGGATAACACATGCTCGATATAACTCACCTTCGGTAAGTTCCTCTTACTTTGTTCGATGAACCAGAAGAAGTAAGGGTTCGGTCCCGTATGGGCCTGTCGATGTGTGTTTTAACGAGTCCAAAGACAGAAAACTAGAAGGTTTTTCGGGATTATAGAGTTTGGAAAAAAAATTAAAAGAGAACTCTCTCAGTTCCTTTTTCGTACAGTAGTCTAACAAGACCGAAAAAGAGATAAACTATCGCTCGAAAGATGCCCTTTTTGACCTTTTAATGACTGTGAAAGGAAGCAAGGTCACTCGACAATCGTTTCATATTTAGAGAGTCTGAAAAGGGTTTAAAGAAAACTCCAGTGGGGTTCCTTTTTCGTGTGTTCGTGTATTCGTACGGGTCCGAAAAAGAGATAAAATTTTACCCGGTTGCGTTCTCATATTATCGAGCTCGAGAATGAACTAAGACTATGCTCATGAGTGCTACAAGGTAAATAATCCATCAGGACTGCCAGGAAACCTGCGATGCCAAAACTACAAACCATGGGTTTAGTGAAGCCATCATATTGTTAGAGAAACCCATAAATGACCATACCTTATAAAAAATGGAAATTTATAAATAACAATACAATGAAAATTCCATTTACCATTTCATTTTGCACAAGGATTTTGGAGTAGTGGAGATTCTCATTTGAAGTGGATCTTGTTTTGTTCGTTGCCGGAGCTACGGTTCATCGTTTCGCTTACCGTTCAGACCAGGTATATGTCCATATCTTCTTCTTTCAAACACATGGTTGAACATTCATTTTAATAGCATCATTTAATTTAAAACATGAAGCCCTAAATTGCCTAAAAAGACCAAAATCGACCTCTTTTAAAAATGATAAAAAAAAGGGGATTCTTTTTGCAAAAATGCTTTAGAGGAGGATGGCCAAGATGCCAAGGCCCCAATGGTTGATTAGATGGGTCATTTTTGGCAAAGAACCCATGAAAAATCCTTCCATACGCCCACACAGCCACAAAGAAATTGTTTTGATTTTTTAAACGTTTTTATTGTTATATGATGAATGTTAAATGGCTAAGGAAGGGCGTGGTGATTGTAAAAGAGGGTGTGGTCATTTAGATTTCACGTTTTAAATTGCTTTTAAAAATTGTCGAAATTGCCAAAACGTTGAAATAATGAATTTCTTTATTCTTTTGTTTTATAGGTAACTTCGGCGACCATGATCGAGTGGAAATAAATAGAACATGAGATGGATGACTTAGCCTCCTTGCAGAGTCCTCGCACACAGGCCGCATTGCGAGCTTATGGCTTACTCAAATTATTCAAGTTGCAAAAAATGAAGAAAGAGATTTTGTTGCTTGAGCATATGATCGGCCTATGGGATGTTGCAGAGAAAGGATTTCGGATTGGCACAAAAATTTTAACCATTGAGTTAGAAGATGTGTATTTTTTGACTGGCCTCTTGAAAAGAGGGGTCCCCATATCTTTTTTCGGGCAGAGGGTGCTACCTGAGCAAGTGGACATGTATCTGGCACGCCACTGTATCCCATGAGCAAGACTGGTAGGGGGTAGAATCCCTATCAAGGATATCTGAGAGCTACCCCTCCGGTCTATACTATTTTCCATCACGAGCGTGACGGTTAGTACTAGTGTGCATCTGGCATCAAGATCACAGGTGGCTTACGATGTTCAGTGTTTGGAACCAACACTGTTCAACTGGAGTGCAGGGTTCCTTCGAAATGTGAAGGAATAGATTTCACGGTGTAGGACAGGACAGAAGCAGTTTGGTTACGTCTCATTTCTGGTCTCATTTTTTCTGGAGCGCATCCCCCATATGCAGCCTTAGATAGCACTGGCAGTGCGACCAGTGGACAAACCAAGGATGGAGAGGTGGACTTGTCTGTCTCCAAGGCTAGTAGCGGAGTCAGAGTTCCGTTTCACTGACGATTTCTTTGTCTGGCTGAGACAACAATATCTCTGGATAGAGGACTTCCCGTATGCTGAGGTATATTTTCGTGGGAGCATGGATTTGATTTTACCCGCGGGGGAAGACTGGGATGTGTCAGTTAAGAGACTGAGCCATACCTTGTCTAGTTTTTGTTTTTAAGTTTTTGATGTATATGTATTTTTTTTGGGTATGTAGAAGAGTTTTTTAACAGATGTACTGTTTTCAACATGCAGACAAGGGAGCAGTGCGCCCGACCGATATACCGATACCAAGACATCATGGGGGCGTTCCGGTCGCATCAGATCCGGTAGTACCAGTGATAGGTCTCCAGGAGGTTGAAAGAAACCTCCAAGGCCTCACGATGGGCATTCCTCCTCTACGGAGGGGAGAAGTGCCTTTACATCTACAGAGGCACACCGTGGGAGTACCAGAGAATATCAATTCTCTACTGAGGCGCCTAGTGCGCGCGGTGATGTGTTACTCGCAGCACAATGTAGTGTGGGGAGATTAGAGTCTCTCCGGTTATCATATTTTGTATGCCTTGTCAGGCGATGTTGTAGGGGTTTAAAGACCCGACATTTTACTCTTCTACATACTTTTTGATGTAATGCAAACATTTCAGTCACGCCATATATATATATATATATACACAGTTTCGAGTTTTTACAGTGCCAATGATTTGTACATGATGATGTCTGTGATGTGTTTTAATTTATATGTAATGTACAATTTTTCTTTCCTTAAATCTTATATGTGGGCAAGATACCGATCCATGATGTAATTGGCTAACGAATCCGAAACACTATTAAGTTCTCTTGGAATGTGTCTATATTCAACGTAATCGAACATTCGTTCAAGACAACGAACTTGTAGGTGGAGACGTAGCAGGATAGGACTACGGATAGCGTAGATACGGTTGATTTGATAGACCACAAGTTGGGAGTCTAAGTAAATAATGATACGAGAGATACCTAGGGAGGAGGGTTGGGTTAACAGTCCGATGACAGCATGATATTCTGCCATGTTGTTGGTTGCTGGTCCTAAGCAAATACCTCCTGAACTCACCACCTCGTCAAATTGGTAAATAAACCATGTTGCCTAAGAAATGTTCCAGGCATGTCGACTAGTGCCATCCGTGAACTTGAAAAAGATAGGAAAGGAAGACGTTATCTACGCATGGAAACACAAGCACAGTCATGAGTGGCAACGGTAAAGACTCGAGCACGCGAAAGAAATAGACACACCAAACTAAAATACAATAATGTACAAAGTACAGATGCTGGGTAATCTAAGCATAGTACCTTTTAAGGTAAATCCCATTTCGGGGCTCTCCCAGGGAAATTCCATCATGATCTACTAATTCATAGGCACCTCTGTGTAGCACACGCTTCACGATGTAAGGACCGTGCCACAGAGGTTCTAACTTTCCTGTCCCCAATATATCGTGAGCTTGGTCATAAACGAGGACTAAGTCTCCTTCCGCAAAAGTTCGAGGGTGGACGGATTTGTCGTATTGACTCTTAATTCGTTTTTGATGTGCCTCATTAACGAGAGCAACATCACGACATGTTTCATCCAGCTTGGATAGATACAAGAATCGTTCTTCTTCAGCAGAAGTATGGGGCAGGATTTCTACTTTCAGTTTGAGTGATGGAATCTCACACTAGATTGGTAGAACGACTTCAATGCCATATACCAACTGGAAAGGAGTAAATCCAGTTGAGGTTTTCACAGAAGTGTGATAAGCCCATAGAGAGGAGAAAAGTTGTAGATGCCACAATGTTTTTTTTCCCCCTACCATGCGTTGGATCATGGTTTTTAGGACTTTGTTGATGGCCTCAACTTATTCGTTAGCCTAAGGGTAGTAAGGGGATGAGTTTTCATGGAGAAAACCCAATTTGACATGTAACTCGCTCATCGTCTGGTTTTTGAAGTGTGCACCATGATCAATGACAATGGCACGTGGTATACCAAAACGAGTTATAATATGGTTGAAAAGAAACAGAGTTGCTGTATGACCATCGTTCAGGAAGGTAGGCATAGCCTCAACCCATTTGGTGAAATAGTCAACGGCGACGATGATGTAACCATGCCCCCCGACTGAGGTAGGCTTACACTGCATGAAATTGATACCCCACTTGGCAAGGGGGCCGATGGCGATAATGGGGTGCAGCGAAGTAGGATGGGTGCATGCCTTCTTGTTAAAGAGTTGGCAGGGTGGGCATTTTTTGACGGCCTCGATGCAATCTTTGAAAATCGAGGGCCAAAAGTAGTCGGCACGTAGGATTTTTTGGGCTGTGGCCATCCCAGAAAGGTGACCGCCACAGGCACCAAGGTGACAATTGTTCAAAACGCGTTCAGCCTCCTCATGAATCAGACATCGCCGAAGGATGGTGTCAATACCGCGACGATACAAGGTGTCGCCAATGATGATATAATGACGAGAGTGGTGACGAATGCATCGCCGCTCTTCGTGAGAAATGTTGGGATGAAAACGTTGGGTTTGAAGGTAGAGGAGAATGTCTTTGTACCAAGGATCGGAGGTGCTGATGAGGAAGAGAGATTCATCGGGGAGAGAATCTCTAGGTTCAATGTTTTCATCGGCACGAGGGAGAGCACATATAAGCTTTGCAAACACCAGGGATTTTTTGGCTTTGGCCTTTGTAAACTCAAGATCGAATTCCTGAAGAATAACGATCCATTTAGAATATTTTCCCCCAAGTACTTGACGCGTCAAGACGTGGTACATGGGGTTGGAGTCGGCAATCACCGTGGTGGTGCGTAATAAGATGTAATGGCAGAATCTCTGGACAACGATGACGACTGCCAGAGCCAGTTTCTCGACATGTGAATATCGGAGTTCGGGTCCATATAGACTCTTGCTCAGATAATAAATCACATGTTCTTCACCGTTGGGGTCCTCTTGGACTAACACCATCGCAATAGTGTAAGTGGAGGCGGCCAAGTAAAGGATATAGTCCTTTGTATAATCCGGAGGGTGTAACAAGGGAGCATGGGTCAAAGCGTGCTTGAGAGCATCGAATGACCGTTGGGTAGTGTCATCCCAGATGAAAGGGGTGTTTTTCTGCAGTAACCGCATGAATCCTTTAGTTATCTCAACGTAGTTGCAGATGAAACGACGAAGGAAGTTTGCTTTGCCTTGCAAACTTTGGAGTTGGGTTAAGTTGGTGGGTGGGGGTAAGGCTAGAATGGCCTTGATCTTTAAGGGATCCACCCGTATCCCGTCTTTCGAGACAATGAAACCGAGGAGTCGACCGAATTCGACAACAAAAATGCACTTGTGGGGGTTCAAGTGGATACGGTAGAATCGACATCGAAGAAAAATCGCCCACAAGTGATCAATGTGATCAGATTGATTGGATGAGTGGGTGGGTAAATCATCGAGGTAAGGCTCTGCGATATGCTTGATATCGTGGAAAGCATACGACATGGCCCGCTGGAAAGTGGCACCAGCATTTTTGAGGCCAAACGGTAACTTTCGATAGGCGAAAGTTCCCCATGGGTAGATAAAGGCTGTCTTATGTTGATCAGCAGGTAAGATTTCAATCTGGTTATACCCAGAAAAGCCATCCATGAAAGAGAAGATTACGCTCCCTGCGCAATTATCGATGATTTGGTCGATGAAGGGCGTAGGGTAGTTGTCCTTGGGACAAGATTTGTTGAGATCTTGATATTCAACATAAACACGGATGGTCCCTTGTTTTTTGGCAATCGGGACAAGGTTGGAGACCCATTCTGTCAAAGGGACGGGATAGATAAAGCCAGATTTTAGAAGTTTTTCAAATTCTGCCTTTATAGCTACGATTTTCTTGGGATGAACCGGGCGAAGATTTTGTCGAACAGGTTTCACGTCAGGGTAAGTTTTTTATTTCGTGTACGATGATTGAAGGTTCGATCCCTGACATCTCCTCGTAGCTCCATGCGAAGACATCAAGGAATTCCTTAAACAAAGCGGTATAAGAGACCACTTCCTTGGGTGTGCAATTAGCACCAAGGTTAATGTTTTCCACGACACCTTCTTTGATCGAGATGTCAATAACGATCGTAGTAGAGATGTTACCCATGTTCCCCTCAAAGAGAGTATCTTGTGTGAGGATAGGAGATTGCGGAGCATCGGTAACATTGGGAGGGAAGACAGAGTGTATGTCTTGGTGAATTTCTTCCAAAGGCGTAAGAAAAGAGGATTGATGGTGGTTATCATCCCAAGGCAGATCGTCAATGCTAAGCATTTCCATAATAGATTCGTCAGAAGGAAAATTTTGGGAAATGTAATCAACGATAGACGATAGGGAATCCAACCATGAGGGCACCGAGTATATATCAGGTGCTAATAAATGTGAATTGTTTGAAGAGGGAGAGGAAGATTGAATAGCTACGTATGCGGCCTCGGCTGGGCTAAGTGGCATAGTGTCACCGAGCACATCGAATTCCAGAGGACTAGGTACAATCCAAGGATCAAATGATTCCAATGATTGATAAGGCATAGTCGAGATCATATTGACGGTGGCAATATGATGTGAAGTAGGTGGAAGTGGTGTAGGGAAAGTACCCATAAGGCTAGAATATTTCAATAAGCCAACACCAACGCTTTCATACGTAACTGGGTGGTCTCCCAAAAAGGGAATGTTGTTGGTGGCAGGGATGCGAGCGTTGGGTGTACAGAAATCAAGCTAATCGATGGTGACAATTTTACCTTGATGGGGGAATTGTACACATCGAAACACCGACGAGGCGACGACAGTCATAGCGTAGAATCAACTTCTTCCGAGTAGTAGGTTTTAATCGAGGGGGGCATCGACCACCTCGACATCAACGGTAACAGTTTTTCCACCCAACTGAATGGCTAGGGATTGTAATAACCCGTGGGGATGAAAACCTTGTCCATCAAAAGTGCGTAACATCGTAGTGGATTTGTTAAGGGCAGGCGATTTTAAGCCTTTCCAACAAGCTAAGGACATGACACAAGTAGAGGCTCCCTCATCCAGGATAGTTTGGTGGATTTGTTGATTGTGAACAACAACATCGATTTGGAAAGCTAGCTGGTGGGAGAGTCGCGGTTGATGATCATCTAGATTAAACGTGAGGTTGTTTGATGACTCAGGATCGAAAGCACCGATAGCAGCTAAGAGCGTTCTACGTTGGCTGGGACAGTGTTGTAGAACTTCCAAGGCGGACATAACACACGGGGCTTGGGCCAAATCTTCTACAATGTTGTAATTTTGGGCAACCCGTGAATTAGGATTGCAGGTAGATTTCCAGATGGTGCTCTTAGAAGGGCGTAAGATGGAGTCAAACGAAGGTTTCTCAATCTGAAGTGGCCCGGATGGAGGGCTAACAGACGGATGATTAACAGAGGATGGTAATGGGTCTGATGAAGAACCGTTAGTAGTCTTCAGCTTATCAGGTTTAACTGGTGTGTCATATGTCACAGAGCGAGTGGTTAGATTAACCCCGTTAAACATGTAAATGTCAGCACTTGTCGAGGCTTCATCATGGGGTGGGTTGGAACTGCCCCCTGTGGTGGGGGTTTGAGCAACCAAATATTGTTACTGCGGAAAAGGCTGAGTAAGCACAGCGGGTTGTGAATTTCCTTTGAAAAGTTTGGCCACTTCATCGCGATGTGGGAAGTCTCAAGTGTAGTGATCGTCACCACAATTGAGACATGGGAATTTATGTTTTCGTTGTGGTTGTTTTCTGGTAGCAGGGGTTTGCGGTTGATTTTTTGGTTGTTCGTTGTTATTGTTCTTATTTGGTTTATTTCTCGCTTTCTTTTTTCCCCCAGATTGTTGTGAAGGGGTTGATTGGACTGCATTCAACTCAGAGACCTGAGTTTGAGGGGGGGTAGAAGAGGGTGCAGTCGGGCTGGGAGCAGCCGTTGAAGCGGGCCGCTGAATTGTTCCAGTCGACTGGGCAGTAGATTAGGTTTTGACGGAGCCAATAACTCCATCCGTGTGGGAAGCATACGATGGTTTGGATGGATCGTTAGTGGCACGGGTAGCATTCGGTATCAACTCGTACAGAGTACCAGATTGTGAATAGACTAAGTCTAAGTACTGAGCTCGGGCAATATCTTCTTCCTCGGTGACTACACCACCCATGGAAACATCATGAGCGATCTGGGGTAACAACGATTTAGTGAACCATTCCGCTAACAATTGGTCAGGAATGACCGCTTTGATTAGCCTTCGTCGTCGTCTCTACTCATGAATATGATCAGAGATGTGTACGGACGTTTTCTGACGAAGGGAGGTTAATAGTTCAGTACTCATCTCATATCGAATGGGTAGTTGGAAATGTGTGAGGAAGGACATGGTGAGGGAGTTGAAATCGTGAAAAGATGCGCGTGGTAGTTCAATATACCATTTCGCCGCGGAACCTGTAAGCATTCGCTGGAAAATTCGCAAACGTATAGAATCGTCCATGAGGGAATTGGATGAACACCACAAATGGAAAGTCATCACGTGGTTGTTTGGGTCTTCTCCGGACTTTCTGTCGAATTTTGGGATATCAGAAGGAAGTTTAGCTGGAATAGTTGGCCAAACCGGAGAATGATAAATAGGATCATTCGTTAACCGAGACAAATCTGGAAGGTCCAGGGTAGCTAGAAAAGGTAGTTGTTGGTTAACCTGTGGGTAATGCTGGTGTGGGATAGGGACACCAGTGGGGCCAATCACTGGGTTATGTGGATAATTGTAACTAGTGGGCCCTCTTGTATGAGGTTGGTGTTGACCAGGGTACATAGGATTTGAGGTGTTTTGAGAATAATGTGTGAGCGAAGGGTAACCGGATGGGTTTTATGGGTTATAGGTTGGGTTCGACATTTGTCCATAAGGAGGTTGTTGCAGAGTCTGAGAATTGTGTCCTGCCGAGAACTGTGGATTTCCTGGAAAAGGGACATTCCACAGATTGGGTGTGGCGGATGCATTTTGTCCATATGGTTGATGGTAGACTCCAGATTGAGGTTTCCCCCCAGCATGAGGGTGCCCCCCAAATGAAATTTGTCCTCTGGTGGGAGAATGCCCCCTAGCTCGAGGTAGAGTTCCCAGAATTTGAGAACCAAACGTAAATGACTGACCAGTGCCGCTGAGCGGATTAGGACCACCAAGACCGGTCCCTTCGGGTTATTGGATAGGTATGGAATTTCCCGGCATAACTTGGGTAGTAGTGGTAGTGGGAGTATTTAGTGCCCTGTACCCAAAAGGGAGTGTAGGTCTTGGTGTTACAGGTGTGCCAATCACAACTTGGTTGACCATCGCATTATTGACGGGAATAGTCAGAATGTGAGGGACTATTGTAGAATGGGCCGTCTGGAGGGGAAGAGTAGACCTTGGGCCAATGGGCGATGTGTTCGGACCAATGGGCGGTGTGGCCATAAAAATGGTGGTACTGATAAAATGGTTTAGGGGTACGGTGTAGGAAATAGGTGCGTCAGCACCCATCCCTGTTCCATAAATATCTCGCACCATGCGCGGTGGACTTCGAACAATGTCTGTGGTCCAAAAAGGGTCATCGGCTAAAGGGTTTTAATGAGACCCAGCCGGAATGTCAGAAGGATTGACGACGACAAATTCACCAGCGGAATTCAATTGGAGGACACGTCGTTCATATCCCTCCGGAATGCGGAAAGCTTCCGGAGACTCTGAAACAATTTGAAAACTCTCTAAAGGTGTGGGAAGTTATTCTTGGGTAGTTGTAGTGTTTTGAACCTCGCTCTGTTGAGGATATTCCTCCGTATAATGAGGGGGTAAAGTGGTTCTTCCTTCCATATTTTCTGGAGGAAGTCCCTGTAGCCTCCGCTAACGGCGTGGAGGGTCGATGTTGGCGAACAAGAGTCGACGAAAAATATCTATGGCCAACTACCGAAAAGAAACAGCATGCGCTAATAAAATCTAAGAATCACAACCAAGCAAACATGACCTTCTCTCGATGACCATACTAGTTGGTGATGAAATCCAACGTTGTGTGATCAAGTCAAGAAGGGGTGGGGATAGGGTGGAACAGTTACATTGGAAACCTACTTAACGGACTTACGCCTTGGTGCAAGCTTCCACGCAGTAATTGTGGATTTACCCTCCAAGGAGCCTGAGTGAGTTTGACCAATGTCTGCTCCAGGTACAGTGAGACTTCCCTTCACCATCACCTTGTGTAAGAACCTAAAGATTATGGCCACTAAGGTTACCAATTCGCAGTCAGCCCCTGGGTGGGAACAGTCGACAGTCCGATCTGAACGTACGGGCAAGGTATCGAGCCCGAAATCAACCAAAAGGCTTCCACGCAGTAATTGTGGATTTACATTTAAGCGATCCCCATAATACAATCTGACCTCCATAATCAATTAAACCACGGAGGGTTAGTCCCCGTAGCTTACCCGAATGTGACCTCGTGCGTAACCCCTGTGTGAGAGGGGGATCCCAGGCAGACTTATATGATAATTGGATTTGACTCTCCCTAACTCAGAATGCTACTGTTTATTTTGGAAACTTTGGAGAGTTATGCTCATAGCCTAATCCAAAGTACTAAGCCTAATCTACTGTTGGTGGAGGATCCTAGAAAAGAAAATGTTCTAGATAATTTTTAATTAGCGTTCATTTTATAGTTGTTCTTTACTCAAAAGGGGTGCATGGAAGTGAAACGAATGGAATTATGACTCAGTCCCAAAAATGCATCTAAGATGATAAGCAGTCATTTCTTTTCTATGAACATCTATCGAAGGGAGAGAGGGAGTTCTTTTCACTAACAAGCACTAATAAGGAATGTCCTCAAACAAATTTTCCTCAATCAAATCCTGATGTGATGCTAAAACTTTTGAGATGCCTTCCAACATGGACAATCAATCATAAAGATGCCTTTTATTATTTGCATATGAATAATGATTAATTCAACAGAATGCTCGTCTTGCTAATTATCTTTTGAATGAAAATCAGACCAACACAAGCAAGAATCATGTAAACAATACACCCTCTTGTTGCGATCAAAACAAGAAGCGAAAGAAAAGAAGCAATCAAAGAGGAACCAAACTTCACACCAAAAGAAATGTCGAAGGACAATGATCTTGACCAAAACCAAATGAAAATATTTGTAGGCCTTTGATGACTTTCACCAGAGTTTTTTACTCAGTCGAAAAAGAGAGAAAGACAATGTATGGGTTTCAAACTCCAAATGACAGAAAAAACTCAACAACAATAGTGAAGAAGGCTACAAAATCCAAATAGAAAGATGTTTGTTCTTCAAAAAGACAGATGTTGAGGCTGGAAAAGAAGAAGGATTGACTCACAAGGTAACCCATCAAGAGAGATTGATCCAGGTGGATATCGGTGGCCACCCACCTTTTCCGACTGGATCAAAACAGTTTTCTGGCAATTTTGGCAATTTACTATTTTTAGCAGGTGTTAACTTCCGGGGCCATTTTGAGGGCCTAAATGAAGGTTTTTAGAGATCAATGTTCTCAAATATATCCAAAGGCATGATTGAGCCCCCAAAATGAATCTCCTCGACGATACCTTTCCAACAAGCTATCATACGCCTAAAATGGAGATCGTATGCAAAAGTTACGACCCCGAGAACTTGATGTACTCACTTACCCAAACGGGGCCCACATGACTTTTGGTGCTTCATCTCCTAGGGTTAGGTTTTTGGATGTTTAGGACTTTTGGAATTCCCGTTTATTGTAAAAGGGCCTTCAGAGCCTCATTGTAATCTTCTTCTCATGGATGCGAGTAGCAGCCACATCTCTTCTCAGAGATAAGCTGCCACCATTCTAGCGAGTCTTTCACTCTGTATTTTTACAGTCTCTGTACATTTATTTCATTAATAGAAATCGTGTATTATTGTATCTCTGTGTTTATGGTTGCATATCTGATATATTTCTGTTATATTACTGGATATACACGATATCTCTGTGCATTTCTTTATTATATCTCCGCTCTCATTTCGTACCGAAAATAATCTGGATCAGAGACATAGAGGAAAAACCCTGAAAAAACAATTCTGGAAAGTTTATTGGCCAAAGGAGGGCTAGTGCTCTATTGTCAAGGAAAAGGAGCATTATAGCGCTCTGTGTAAGGCTATCAGGAAGTGTCGGCACTCTGTTAACACAGGGGCAGGGGCGCCAGGTTCAAAAATCTCCTAAAAGTGTCAAAAAATTCAAAAATTGTAATTCAATCTCGACAATTAGGCTGAGTGTGATGGGGTAGGGCGCCAATCACCTCATGAAACCAATCGAAAGAGGAGTGAACCAGGTCTGAAACAATCAAGGGGTAGAACAAGGTCAATGAGGAGAAATCAAAACAAGGAGTTTTGATTCGAGGCTATCTCCCCAGTGGAGTCTCCAGTTTTTGTTGTAGGAAAATCTCCCTGTGGACAGGTAGATTGCCTCAAAGAGCTTGATCCTAACTCTAAGACAGAAAATGCTTAACGTGGACATTGACTTACTTTCAAATCTATACAAACTAATACATGAGAAGGAAGGAGAATAGAGGTACCTCTTTATCGACGTTTGTCCCTACACGCTCTGAGTTGAGCTCCAATCCTTTGCTCCTCGTTGAGTCTTGTAGACAAACAAGATACAAGCACTTCCTACTCTATTGATATTAGCTTGAAAACATATCTATCTATCAATGATAAGTTCATGTAACATCATACACAAACTAGAAAGAAACAGGCCAAGCGTGTCATATTAATGAGAATAACGACAACAATACTTACAATCGTAGATGCGAATGTGACAACTTCGTCAAGTCCCCTTCGTCTAACCCTCGCTTGAAAGATCCACAACCTAGATGATAGCAGCTTCATTGATCACTCTCCTCTGACTGTCTGTGTGTTTCCTATGAGATCATAGGTTTCATGATAGCAATTCTTCCCCCTTTTCAACATTATAGAGCCTGCTTATATAGGTTAAGAGGAGCTTAACCTCTTGATTTATATTTAGAACAAGTTGAGGAACTCCCTCCTTGGATCAGGGATCTCCTGATGGAACCAAGAATTCAAATGAAACTGCCTTCTAAACTTGAGAGATCCTCCCCTTATTCTCCTTAATGGGCCAACTGCTGCCTCAGATTAGACAACGCTCCCTCAAAAGGGGCATCAGAGCACTATAGCGCTCCCTAGGAAGCTTGAGGGGGGCGCCAACGCTCCAAAGATGGATAGAACTCCTTCAGAGGGGAAGGCAGGCATTATAACACTCCCTGAGACCTTATAGGGGAGCGTCAGCACTCCTAAGGCTGATGTAGGGGAGCGCTCACCCTCAAAACCTTTGTTTCAGAGCTCCTTTCAGGTGATAAGAGTCCTTTGACTTCAGTTAACCAGTTTCCCTTCTCCAAATCAAGTGTATGAGATGTCTTAGGTTCCTCCTTAGTGTCGTCATTATGGCAGTATGCTTGAACAACATTTGCGACACTTGTGAACAACTTGCGACACTTGCGAAAGTTGTAAGGAAGATGAAACACTTAAGACATTTGAGAGGAACATGCGACACTTGTCCAGTTGAGTAATTTTGACGTGTAACATCCTCGACGATACCTTTCCAACGAGCTATCATACGCCTAAAACGGAGATCGTATGCAAAAGTTACGACCCCGAGAAGTTGATGTACTAACTCGAAGGAGGCCGACATGACTTTTGGTGCTTCATCTCCTAGCGTTAGGTTTTTGGGTTTATAGGAATTTTGGCATTCTTGTTTATTGTAAAAAGGCCTTCAGTGCCTTATTTTAATCATCTTCTTGTGAATGGGAGTAGCTGTCACATCTCTTCTCAGAGATAAGTTTCCACCATTCTAACGAGTCTTTCACTCTGTATTTTTACAGTCTCTGTACATTTATTTCATTAATAGAAATCATGTATTAATATATATCTGTGTTTATGGTTTAATATATGATACATTTATGTTATCGTATTGAATATCTGCGATATCTTTGCGCATTTCTTTATTATATCTCCACTCGCATTTTGTGCCGAAAATAATCTGGATCAGTGGTATCAAAGAAGGCTACTCTTGATCATTTTTTCAGTGCATGTCCTCGACGAGGTTCGAGTATAGAAATTTTCATCTCGAGCTTGTCTCTCTTGAAGACAATCACTCTCACACACCTAAGAAACCCTCAATGGTAGAAGAAAATAAAAACGATGGAGCAGACGATCTTATCAATCTGTTGCTTGAGCAAGATCTCACGCGACAGAGGGACGAAATGATGGAGAAATTTTCCCACATCCTTGAATGCCTGTCGATAATAGTAGGCACATATTCATCAAGCGACCACTTTGGAGGCACCTCACCTTTCAAGGTACAAGTTAATTTTGATATTCCTGTATTTGAAGGACAGATAGATGCAGAAGCCCTAGAAAAATGGTTAACTCTGCTAGAAGGTTATTTCTTTGTTCACAAATTTTCCAACAAAGAAAATATCATCTTCACACTCCTTAAAGCTCTCCCTCATGTCAAAAATTGGTGGGAAACTTACTGGGAGAAAATTTCCACAGAGGAGTTTGGAATATACGGGGTCGATCCCACTTGGGATTTTTTTGTGGATGCGGTAAAGGAACAATATTACCCTATTGGAAACTATGAGGACCAGTACATGAGATGGACCACACTGCGACAAGAGAGGGGCCAAGCAGTTTCGGAGTTCACCAATACCTTCCATACCTTTCACACCAATCTGGGTATCAAAGACTCCGAGCGACATTTGGTTCTTAAATACCATGGGGCTCTACACAGATACATCCAGACTAAAATGGATTTTATGGACATCTCATCACTCTATGTTGCTTATCGATATGTTGTTAAAATCGAGCAGAAATGTAAGCACTAGAACAAATGGGAGTTTGGGTCTGCAAATCCGCAACAACTGAAGTATGAAAAAGACGACCCTAACAAACAGTCTCCCAAAAACCAGTCCAAGACACAGGAAAAGAAGGGTCACAGGAAGACAAAGGACACCGAAAAATGGTGCGAGTTCCAAAAAATCCCCTGGCACAACACCGATGAATGTTGCTCAAAACAGTCATTGGCGGCCGAAATCAAAGACAATGAGTTGAACCATGATTCATAATCTAATTCTGAAAATACTGGTAAAGGACATATCATTGACGCAGACCCCACTGCTATTTTCGCGACCACAATAATTCAACCAGAAGAACTAATAGATCCTAAAGAGGGGGAGCACCTTTTTCATTCACAAATGTGGGTGAAGGGGACCCCGCTACATTTTATTGGTGATAGCAGAAGTGAGAAGAACCTCATCTCAGCAGAGGTCATCAAACAGTTGGGATTGTCGACAACACCACACTCGCAACCATACAACATCGGGTGGCTTTGCCAAGGACGAGGTCTCTGTGTCATCTAGCAATGTCGATTTTCATATGGCATCCAACTCTTTAAGGATGAGGTATTATGTGATGCTGCCCCACTAGATGTCTATGATGTTCTCTTGGGCCAACCATATATGTGGAAGTGCCACACTGTTTATGAGTCTCGACCCCACAGTGTCATTATTTCTCTGGGGGGTCATCTCTATAGAATACCAGAGGTAGTTCCGACTACTGTTCCACCTAAAAAGTGTCGCAAGGTAGTATCTCATACTGCAAAATTTAGCTTCTACACAATCTATTCAAAACGGGAACAGAAGGACACTGCAACCAGTATAGCTTCGCCCCAAGCACCTTCTATCCAACAGAAGTAGGTTGAAAAGGTTGCAACAAAGAAAACATATTCCTTTTGCGCACTGTCCTCTCATGTAGCCAAAATTTTTGAACAGCCTCAGCCTCAACAGGTTCGTGACAAACTTCCACAAACTGAGCAACGCGACGTCTCCAGCAAGGCAAGCAACTCACCAAGATGCAGATTCAACAAATGATTTTCCCTCTCCCTTGGGAACTCAACGCAATGGAGACCATTTCTTCCTAATGAGGGAGGAGTGATCCTAGCGAATATCAGTGGCCACCTACCTTTTCCAATTGGCTCAAAACAGTTTCCTGGCAAATTTGACAATTTACTATTTTTATCAGTTTTTAACTTCCGGGGCCATTTTGAGGGACCAAATGAAGGTTTTTCGAGATAGAGGTTCTCAATTATATCCAAAGGCATGATTGATCCCCCAAAATGAATCTCCTCGATGATACCTTTCCAATGAGCTATCATACGCCTAAAATAGAGATCGTATGCAAAATTTACGACCCCGCGAAGTTGATGTACTAACGTACCCAAACGAGCCCACATGACTTTTGGTGCTTCATCTCCTAGGGTTAGGTTTTTGGATGTCTAGGAATTTTGGCATTCCTATTTATTGTAAAAATGCCTTCAAAGACTCGTTGTAATCATCTTCTTGCGAATGCGAGTAGCCGTCACATCTCTTCTCAGAGATAAGCTGCCACAATTCTAGCGAGTCTTTCACTCTGTATTTTTACAGTGTCTGTACATTTGTTTCATTAATAGAAATCGTGTATTACTATATATATATTTTTATGGTTGGATATATGATACATTTATGTTATATTATTGAATATTTGTGATATCTCTGTGCATTTCTTTATTATATCTCTGCTCGCATTTCTTGCCGAAAAGAATCTGGATCAGTGGTATCAAAGTAGGTTGCTCTTGATCATTTTTTCACTGCATGTCCCCGACGAGGTCCGAGTATAGAAAGTTGGGTCTCTATCTTGTCTCTCTTGAATAAAATCGCTCTCGCACACCCAAGAAACCCTCAATGGCGGAAGAAAAGAAAAATGACGGAGCAGACGATCTTATCAATCTGTTGCTTGAGCAAGCTGTCACGTGACAGAGGGACATAATGATGGATAATTTTTCCCACATCCTTGAATGCTTGTCGATAACACCAGGCATATCTTCATCATGCAGCCACTTTGGAGGCACCTCGCCTTTAAAAGTACAAGTTAATTTTGATATTCCTGTATTTGAAGGACAGATAGATGAAGAAGCCCTAGAAAAATGGTTAACTCTGCTAGAGGGTTATTTCTCTGTTCACAATTTTTCCGACAAAGAAAAGATCACCTTTGAACTCCTTAAAGCTCTCCCTCATGTCAAATATTGGTGGGAAAATTACTGGGAGAGAATTTCCACAGAGGAGTCTGGAATATACGAGGCTGATCCCACTTGGGATTTTTTTGTGGATGCGGTAAAGGAACAATATTACCCACTTTGGAGGCACCTCGCCTTTCAAAATACAAGTTAATTTTGATATTACCCTTTTAAAGGAACAATATTACCCACTTGGGATTTTTCATCATGCAGCCACTTTGGAGGCACCTCGCCTTTCAAGGTACAAGTTAATTTTGATATTCCTGTATTTGAAGGACAGATAGATGAAGAAGCCCTAGAAAAATGGTTAACTCTGCTAGAAGGTTATTTCTCTGTTCACAATTTTTCCGACAAAGAAAAGATCACCTTCGAACTCCTTAAAGCTCTCCCTCATGTCAAATATTGGTGGGAAAATTACTGGGAGAGAATTTCCACAGAGGAGTCTGGAATATACGAGGCTGATCCCACTTGGGATTTTTTTGTGGATGCGGTAAAGGAACAATATTACCCTTTTGGAAACTATGAGGACCAGTACATGAGATGGACCACATTGTGGCAAGAGAGGGGCCAAGAAATTCCGGAGTTCACAAATACCTTACATACCTTGCGCACCAAGCTGGGTATCAAAGACTCTGACTGACATTTGGTTTTGAAATACTATGGGGCTCTACACAGATACATCCAAACTGAAATGGATTTTCTAGACATCTCATCACTTGGTGTTGCTTATCGATATGTTGTTAAAATCGAGCAGAAATTTAAGCACCAGAACAAATGGGAGTTCGGGTCTTCAAATTCGCAACAACTGAAGTATGAAAAAGATGGCCCTAACAAACAGTCTCTCAAAAACCAGTCCAAGACATAGGAAAATAAGGGACACGGGAAGACAAAGAAGGACACCGAAAAATGGTGCGAGTTCCAAAAAATCCCCTGGCACAACACCGATGAATGTCTCTCAAAACAGTGATTGATGGTTGAGATCAAAGACAAGGAGCCGAACCCTGATTCAGAATCTGATTTTGAAAATAATGGTAAAGGACAGATCATTGACGCAGACCCCACTGCTATTTTCGTGACCACAACAATTCAACCAGAGGAACCAACATATCTTGAAGAGGGGGAGCGTCGTTTTCATTCAAAGATGTGGGTGAAGGGGACCTCACTGCATTTTATTGTTGATAGAGGAAGCCAGAAGAACCTCATCTCAACAGAGGTCGTCAAATAGTTGGGATTGTTGACAACACCACACCCACAACCATACAAAATCAGGTGGCTTTGCCAAGGACGATATCTCTGTGTCAGCCAGCAATGTCGATTGTCATATGGAATCAAACCATTCAAGGATGAGGTATTATGTGATGTTTCCCCACTAGATGTTTGTGATGTTCTCTTGGGACAACCATATATGTGGAAGCATCACACTGTTTATGAGTCTCGACCCCACAGTGTCATTGTTTCTTTGAGGGGTCATCTCTACAGAATACCAGAGGTATTTTCGACTACTGTTCCACCTAAAAGGTGCCGCAAGGTAGTATCTCATACTGTAAAATTCATCTTCTTCACAATCTGTTCAAAAGGGGAACAGAAGGACACTGCAACCACTACAGCTTCGCCCCAAGCACCTTTTATCCAATAGAAGTAGGTCGAAAAGGATGTAGAAAAGTGAAAAGATTCCTTCTGTTCACCATCCTCTCATGTAGCCCAACTTGTTGAACAACCATAGCCTCAACAGGTTCGTGTTAGACTTCCACAAACTGAGCAACACGACGTCTCCAGCAAGGCAAGCAACTCACTAAGATGCAGATTCAACAAATGCTTTTCCCTCTCCCCCGGGAACTCAACACAATGGATACCATTGCTTCCTAAGGAG
Source organism: Picea sitchensis (assembly GCA_010110895.2). NCBI lineage: Eukaryota > Viridiplantae > Streptophyta > Pinopsida > Pinales > Pinaceae > Picea > Picea sitchensis. The sequence continues at coordinate 263,529 of SNQJ01S0000952.1, forward strand.
GGATGATTGGTCCAAGTGGATATCGGTGGCCACCCACCTTTTCTGACTGGCTCAAAATAGTTTTCTGGCAAATTTGACAATTTATTATTTTTAGCAATTTTTAACTTCTGGGGCCATTTTGAGGGTCCAAATGAAGGTTTCTCGAGATCGAGGTTCTCAATGATAGTAAAATGCATGATTAATCCCCCAAAATGAATATCCTTGATGATACCTTTCCAACGAGCTATCATACACCTAAAACAAAGATCATATGCAAAAGTTACGACCCCGGGAAGTTGATGTACTAACTTACCCAAACGGGGCCCACGTGACTTTTGGTGCTTCATCTCCTAGGGTTAGGTTTTTGGATGTATAGGACTTTTGTCATTCCTATTTATTGTAAAAAGGCCTTCAGATCCTCATTGTAATCATCTTCTTGCGAATGCGAGTAGCCGTCACATCTCTTTTCAGAAATAAGCTGCCACCATTCTAGCGAGTCTTTCACTCTGTATTTTTACAGTCTCTGTAAATTTATTTCATTAATAAAATCGTGTATTACTATATATATTTGTTTATGGTTGCATCTATGATACATTTATGTTATCTTATTGAATATTTGTGATATCTCTGTGCATTTTGTTTTATATCTCCACTCGCATTTCGTGCCGAAAATAATCTGGATCAGTGGTATCAGAGCAGACTGCTCTTGATTTTTTTTTCATTGCATGTCCCCAATGAGGCCGAGTATATAAATTTGGGTCTCGATCTTGTCTCTCTTGAAGAGAATCGCTCTCGCACACCCAAGAAACCCTCAATGGTGGAAGAAAAGAAAAACAATGGAGTAGATGATCATATCAATCTGGTGCTTGAGCAAGCTCTCATGCGACAGAGGGACGAAATGATGGAGAATTTTTTCCCACATCCTTGAATGCTTGTCGATAACAACAGACACATCTTCATCAAGTGACCACTTTGGAGGCACATCGCCTTTCAAGGTACAAGTCAATTTTGATATTCCTATTTTTGAAGGACAGATAGATGCAGAAGCCCTAGAAAAATGGTTAACTCTGCTAGAAGGTTATTTCTCTGTTCAAAATTTTTCCAACAAAGAAAAGATCACATTCGCACTCCTTAAAGCTCTCCCTCATGTCAAACATTGGTGGGAAACTTATTGGGAGCAAAGTTCCACATAAGAGTCTAGAATATATGGGGCCAATCCCACTTGGGATATTTTTATGGATGCGGTAAATGAACAGTATTACCATGTTGGCAACTATGAGGACCAGTACATGAGATGGACCACACTGCGGCAAGAGAGGGGCCAAGTAGTTCCATAGTTCACCAATACCTGCCATACCTTGTGCACCAAGTTGGGTATCAAAGACTTTGAGAAACATTTGGTTTTGAAATACCATGGGGCTCTACACAGATACATCCAAACTGAAATGGATTTTCTAGACATCTCATCACTCGGTGCTTCTTATCAATATGTTGTTAAAATCAAGCAGAAATTTAAGCACCAGAACAAATGGGAGTTTAGGTCTACAAATCCGCAACAAACGAAGTATGACAAAGACAACCCTAACAAACAATCTTTCGAAAACCAGTCCAAGACACAAGAAAACAAGGGTCACAGGAAGACAAAGAAGGACACCGAAAAATGGTGCGATTTCCACAAAATCCCTTGGCACAACACCGATGAATGTCACTCAAAAAAGTCATTGGTGGCTGAGATGAAAGACAAGGAGCCGAACCTTGATTCAAAATCTGATTCTAAAAATACTGGTAAATGACAGATCATTGATGCAGACCGCACTACTATTGTCATGACTGCAACAATTCAACCAGCAGAACCAACATATCCTGAAGAGGGGGAGTTCCTTTTTCATTCACAGATGTGGGTGAAGGGGACCCCGTTGCATTTTATTTTTGATAGCAGAAGCCAAAAGAACCTCATCTCAGCAGAGGTCGTCAAATAGTTGGGATTGTCGACAAAACCATATTTGCAGCCATACAACATTGGGTGGCTTCACCAAGGATGAGATCTCCGTGTCAGCCAAAAATGTCGATTGTCATATGGCATCCAACCCTTCAAGGATGAGGTATTATGTGATGTTTCCCCACTATATGTCTGTGATGTTCTCTTGGGCCAGCCATATATGTGGAAGCGCCAAATTGTTTATGAGTCTCGACCCCACATTGTCATTGTTTCTTTGGGGGGTCATCTCTACAGAATTCCAGAGGTAGTTCCAACTATTGTTCCACCTAAAAAGTGCCACAAGGTAGTATCTCATACTGCAAAATTCATCTTCTTCACAATCTATTCAAAAGGGGAACAAAAGGACACTGTAAGCACTACAACTTCGCCCCAAGCACCTTCTATCCAATAGAAGAAGGTCGACAAGGTTGCAGCAAAGCGCAAAGATTCCTTTTGCGCACCATCCTCTCATGTAGCCCGACTTGTTGAACAACCTCAACCTCAACAGGTTCGTGACAAACTTCCACAAACTAAGTAGCGCGACGTCTCCAATAAGGCAAGTAGCTCACCAAGATGCAGATTCAACAAACGCTTTTCCCTTTCCCCCAGGAACTCAATGAAATGGAGACCATTGCTTCCTAAGGAGGGAGGTTTGGTCCAGGTGGATATCGGTGGCCACCCACCTTTTTCAACTAGCTCAAAACAATTTTCTTGCAAATTTGGCAATTTACTATTTTTAGCAATTTTTAACTTCCGAGGCCATTTTGAGGACCCAAATGAAGGGTTTTCACAATCAAGGTTCTCAATCATATCCAAAGGCATGATTGATCCCCCAAAATGAATCTCCTTGATGTTACCTTTTCAATGAGCTATCATACGCCTAAAACGGAGATTGTATGCAAAAGTTACGCCCCGGGGAAGTTGATGTACTAACTTACCCAAACGGGGCCCACATGAATTTTGGTGCTTCATCTCCTAGGGTTAGATTTTTGGATGTCTAGGACTTTTGGCATTCTTGTTTATTGTAAAAATGCCTTCAAAGCCTCATTTTAATCATCTTCTTGCGAATGTGAGTAGCCGTCACATCTCTTCTCAGAGATAAGTTGCCACCATTCTAACGAGTCTTTCACTCTGTATTTTTACAGTCTCTGTACATTTATTTCATTAATAGAAATCATGTATTACTGTATATCTATGTTTATGGTTGCATCTATGATACATTCATGTTATCTTATTGAATATATGTGATATCTCTGTTCATTTCTTTATTAAATCTCCGCTCGCATTTCGTGCCGAAAATAATCTAGATCAGTGGTATCAGAGCAGGCTACTCTTGATCATTTTTTTAGTGCATGTCCCCGATGAGGTACGAGTATAGAAAGTTGGGTCTCAATATTGTCTCTCTTGAATACAATCTCTCTCACACACCCAAGAAACCCTCAATGGTGGAAGAAAATAAAAATGACGGAGCAGACGATCCTATCAATCTGTTGCTTGAGCAAGCTCTCACGTGACAAAGACCCACATCCTTGAACACCTATCGATAACAAAAGGCACATATTCATCAAGAGGCCACTTTGGAGGCACCTCACCTTTCAAGGTACAATTTAATTTTGATATTCCTGTATTTGAAGGACAGATATATGCAGAAGCCCTAGAAAAATGGTTAACTCTGCTAGAAGGTTATTTCTCTGTTCACAATTTTCCCGACAAAACAAATATCACCTTCTCACTCCTTAAATCTCTCCCTCATGTCAAAAATTGGTGGGAAACTTACTAGGAGCAAAGTTCCATAGAGGATTCTGGAATATACGGGGTCGATCCCACTTGGGATTTTTGTGTGGATGCAGTAAAGGAACAATATTACCCTATTGGCAACTATGAGGACCAGTACATGAGATGGACCACACGGTGGCAAGAGAGGGGCCAAGCAGTTATGGAGTTCACCAATACCTTCCATACCTTGCACACCAAGTTGGGTATCAAAGACTCCAAGGGACATTTGGTTCTAAAATACCATGGGGCTCTACACAGATACATCCAGACTGAAATGGATTTTCTAGACATCTCATCACTCGGTGCTGCTTATCGATATGTTGTTAAAATTGATAAAAAAATTAAGCACCAGAACAAACGGGAGTTCAGGTCTGCAAATCCACAACAACCGAAGTATGACAAAGACGGCCCTAACAAACAGTCTCCCGAAAACCAGTCCAAGACATAGGAAAACAAGGGTCACGGGAAGACAAAGAAGGACACTGAAAAATGGTGTGAGTTCCACAAAAGCCCCTGGAACAACACCGATGAATGCCACTCAAAAAAGTCATTGGTGGTAGAGATCAAAGACAAGGAGTCGAACCCTGATTCATAATCTGATTCTGAAAATACTGGTAAAGGACAGATCATTGACGCAGAACCCACTTCTATTGTCGTGACCGCAACAATTCAACCAGAAGAACCAACAGATCCTAAAGAGGGGGAGCGCCTTTTTCATTCAAAAATGTGGGTGAAGGGGACCTCGTTGCATTTTATTGTTGATAGAGGAAGCCAGAAGAACCTCATCTCAGCAGAGGTTGTCAAACAGTTGGGATTTTTGACAACACCACACCCGCAGCCATACAACATTGGGTGGCTTCGCCAAGGACGAGATCTTTGTGTCAGCCAAAAATGTCGATATTCATATGGAATCCAACGCTTCAAGGATGAGGTATTATTTTATGTTTCCCCACTAGATGTCTATGATGATCTCTTGGGCCAACCATATATGTGGAAGCACCACACTATTTATCAGTGTCGACCCCACAGTGTCATTGTTTCTCTGGGGGGTCATCTCTCCAGAATACTAGAGGTAGTTCTGACTACTGTTCCACTTAAAAGGTGCCACAAGGTAGTATCTCATACTGCAAAATTCAGCTTCTTCACAATCTGTTCAAAGGGGGAACAGAAGGACACTGCAACCACTACAGCTTCACCCGAAGCACCTTCTATCCAACAAAAGCAGGTCGAAAAGGTTGTAGCAAAGTGAAAAGATTAATTCTGCACACCATCCTCTCATGTAGCCTGACTTGTTGAACAACCTCAGCCTCAATAGGTTCATGACTGACTTCCATAAACTAAGCAGCGCGAAGTCTCCAGCAAGGCAAATAACTCACCAAGATGCAGATTCAACAAATGCTTTTCCTTCTCCGTCAGGAACTCAACGCAATGGAGGCCATTTCTTCCTAAGGAGGGAGGATTGGTCTAGGTGGATATCAGTGGCCACCCACCTTTTCCGACTGGCTCAAAACAATTTTCTGACAAATTTGACAATTTACTATTTTTAGTAGTTTTTAACTTCTGGGGCCATTTTGAGGGACCAAATGAAGGTTTTTCGAGATTGAGGTTCTCAGTCATATCCAAAGACATTATTGATCCCCCAAAATGAATCTCCTCTATGATACCTTTCCAATGAGCTATCATACGCCTAAAACGGAGATCATATGCAAAAGTTACAACCCCGGGAAGTTGATGTACTAACTTACCCAAATGGGGCCCACATGACTTTTGGCGCTTCATTTCCTAGGGTTAGGTTTTTGGATGTCTAGGAATTTTGGCATTCTTGTTTATTGTAAAAAGGCCTTCAGAGCCTCATTTTAATCATCTTCTTGCAAATGCGAGTAGCCGTCACATCTCTTCTTGGAGATAAGATGCCACCATTCTAACGAGTCTTTCACTCTGTATTTTTACAGTCTCTGTACATTTCTTTCATTAATAGAAATTATGTATTACTGTATATCTGTGTTTATGGTTTCATATATGATACATTCATGTTATATTATTGAATATCTGCAATATCTCTTTGCATTTCTTTATTATATTTCCGCTCGCATTTCGTGCCGAAAATAATCTGAATCAGTGGTATCAGACCAGGCTGCTCTTGATCATTTTTTTAGTGCATGTCCCCGACGAGGTTCGAGTATAGAAATTCAGGTCTCGAGCTTGTCTCTCTTGAAGACAATATCTCTAACACACCCAATAAACCCTCAATGGCAAAAGAAAATAAAAATGACGGAGCAGACGATCCTATCAATCTGTTGCTTGAGCAAGCTCTCACGTGACGGAGGGACGAAATAATGTAGAATTTTGCCCACATCCTTGAATCCTTGTTGATAATAGCAGGTGCATATTCATCAAGTGGCCACTTTGGAGGCACCTCACCTTTCAAGGTACAAGTTAATTTTGATATTCCTGTATTTGAAGGACAAATATATGCTAGAAGGTTATTTCTCTGTTCACAATTTTTCCGATAAAGAAAACATCACCTTCGCACTCCTTAAAGCTCTCCCTCATGTCAAACATTGGTGGGAAACTTACTGGGAGCAAATTTCCATAGAGGAGTCTGGAATATATGGGGCCGATCCCACTTGGGATTTTTTTGTGGATGCGGTAAATGAACAATATTACCCTGTTGTCAACTATGAGGACTAGCACATGAGATGGACCATACTGTGGCAAGAGAGGGGCCAAGTAGTTCCGAAGTTCACCAATACCTTCCATACCTTGCACACCAAGTTGGGTATCAAATACTTCGAGTGACATTTGGTTCTGAAATACTGTGGGGCTCTACACAGATACATCCAGACTGAAATGGATTTTCTAGACATCTCATCACTCGGTGCTATTTATCAATATGTTGTTAAAATCGAGCAAAAATTTAAGCACCAGAACAAATGAGAGTTTGGGTCTGCAAATCCACAATAGCCAAAGTATGACAAAGACGACCCTAGTAAACAGTCTCCCAAAAACCAGTCCAAGACATAGGAAAAGAAGGGTCACGGGAAGACAAGGAAGGACACTTGAAAAGGGTGCGAGTTCCACAAAATCCCCTAGAACAACACCGATGAATGTCACTCAAAATAGTCATTGGTGCCCGAGATCAAAGACAAGGAGTTGAACCCTTATTAAGAATCTAATTCTAAAAATACTGGTAAAGGATGGATCATTGACGCAGACCCCACTGCTATTGTCGCGACCGCAACAATTCAACCAGAAGAACCAACAGATACTGAAGAGGGGGAGCGCCTTTTTCATTCACAGATGTGGGTGAAGGGGACCTTGTTGCATTTTATTATTGATAGTGGAAGCCAGAAGAACCTCATTTCAGTAGAGGTCGTCAAATAGTTGGGATTGTTGACAACACCACACCCACAACCATACAATAATGGGTGGCTTCGCCAAGGACGAGATCTCTGTGTCAGCCAACAATGTCGATTGTCATATGGCATCCAACCCTTCAAGGATGAGGTATTATGTGATGTTGCCCCACTAGATTTATGTGATGTTCTCTTGGGCCAACCATATATGTGGAAGCGCCATGCTGTTTATGAGTGTCGACCCCACAGTGTCATTGTTTCTCTAGGGGGTCATCTCTACAAAATACCAGAGGTAGTTCCGACTATTGTTCCACCTAAAAAGTGTCACAAGGTAGTATCTCATACTGCAAAATTCAGCTTCTTCACAATCTGTTCAAAAGGGGAACAAAAGGACACTGCAACCACTACAGCTTCGCCCCAAGCACCTTCTATCCAACAGAAGTAGGTTGACAAGGGTGCAGAAAAGTGAAAATATTCCTTCTGTGCACCATGCTCTCATGTAGCCTGACTTGTTGAACAACCTCAGCCTCAACAGGTTCATGACAGACTTCCACAAACTGAGCAGTCCGACGTCTCCAGGAAGGCAAGCAGCTCACCAAGATGCAGATTCAGCAAACATTTTTCCCTCTCCGCCAGGAACTCAATGCAATGGAGGCCATTGCTTCCTAAGGAGGGAGGATTGATCTAGGTGGATATTAGTGGCCACCCACCTTTTCCGACTGGCTCAAAATAGTTTTCTGGCAAATTTGGCAATTTACTAATTTTAGTAGTTTTTAACTTTCGGGGCCATTTTGAGGGCACAAATGAAGGTTTCTCAAGATAGAGGTTCTCAATGATAATCAAAGGCATTATTGAGCCCCCAAAATGAATCTCCTCGATGATACCTTTCCAATGAGATATCATACGCCTAAAACAAAGATCGTATGCAAAAGTTACGACCTCGGGAAGTTGATGTACTAACTTACCCAAACGGGGCCCACATGACTTTTGGCGCTTCATCTCCTAGGGTTAGGTTTTTGGATGTCTAAGAATTTTGGAATTCCTGTTTATTGTAAAAAGACCTTCAAATCCTCATTGTAATCATCTTCTTGTGAATGCGAGAAGCCGTCACATCTCTTCTTAGAGATAAGCTGCCACCATTCTAGCGAGTCTTTCACTCTATGTTTTTACAGTCTCTGTACATTTCTTTCAGTAATAGAAATCATGTGTTATTGTATCTTTTTGTTTATAGTTTCATTTATGATAAATTTATGTTATCTTATTGAATATCTGTGATATCTCTATGCATTTCTTTATTATATCTCTGCTCCCATTTCGTGCCAAAAATAATATGGATCATCATGCACTTTCGAAATTACTCCCTAACAGACTGGTGTGTAGGGAGGTAGCTCATCAGATAATAACATGCGGTATTGGGATAGAACTAAAGACAACTCAAAAGAAGTTTTGGCCAGTCTTTCCCATACAGATTGGAATTTTTTTTCTACTCAACTTGGGTCATTCCAAGTTTGAAGTTGCATCTCTAGAGGAGGTCAAGTTGGTGAATCTCGAACACAGGAAACACGACCCTTATCAAAGAGTGGGAAGCCACATGACTCACTGTGGCATGAAAGCGTTTGAACATGAGGAATCCCCTCACGATGAAATTTTCAAAGGGTTAAAAACCTATGAGGAGGTGTTAGACAGGGTACAAACATTACCACCTATTATAACCCTAAATTGCACCACACATGCTTACCTGGCATCAGGCCAACTCATATCCTCTCTTTGCCAAAAACACTACTAAACAACTCTTTGAAAATCCTCTTGTGTAAAGGCCCACGTGCCCTAACCCATTACTGCACACGTGTACACGCTGGCTGACCCAAAACAACCCGCGTGGACCGACAAAAGCATGAAAAAATGAAAGTTATCGATGGAACATAAAGCTATGGGTGAGTTAACTGAAACTCCCAGCCATGCATGGCCGAGGGTTCATCCAAATACCTAGCTCCTTCTAGCCTATAAAAGAAGGGGTAGGGGTACCATTTGGAAGGAGGAAGAATATAGCAAAAACACTCTGCCCATTTACGTATTCCATTGTCCCAACCCTTTAGCCTTTCCTAATGCCAAAGGAGATTTAAAACAAAGAAGTTGAAGGACAGAAGAAGAGGAGCCTAGGATCAGGTTCAAGGAGTGGTGGCCGGTCTTAGCTTTTGTAAAGTTGATTCATTTTAAGTAATAAAGAGAATGATTTTCCCATCCCAATTCATGAACTTTTTATGGTTTGATTAGTTTATGTTTTATTTCTAACCCATGATTATATAAGTAGTATGCATGCATAGTTGTTTCTCGTCTTGAATGCAGGTCAACTTTGGAAGGAGTATTGTGAACAAGTAATCAAGCACAATGGAGGATCGACATCAAACGCCGGTAACAAGGTAGGTGGATTTTTCCATGCATTTACTAAGAAAAGGGGATTTAAATCTAGGGATGAAGGTAGAAAGTAATTTCTATTCGGTCATATCTACATGCAAAGTCTGAACTCTATTTGCTAGTCCGTAGGGTGTTTTTCCCCAACAACAGAATTGGCGACCATACTAGGGATTAACTCTTTAGGGTTCCTAGAATTTTATTTAGTTTTTGGGTAGTTTAAAGACTGGTTTTTCTTGCTTGTCTTTTCTTTTCATTTTTGTATAGTCTGAGCTAGAAGGGAGTCTAGTTTTCCATACCATCTTTCCCTGATTTTTACTTGACTATGTTTTTTGGGACCCACAGAGGTACACACAGCCTACAAAAGGCCTGCACGCATGTACCCACGCCCTATCCTCTTAAAACCCACGTGTGAATTCTAGCTGTAGAGGTAGCAGTAGCGTGTAGGAGTTCAAAGAACCTTAGAGGCAGTCCTCCTCTTCCCTGTCAGAATCACATATTCTCAGGGGATTTTCTGGAATTCTGTTTGAGTCTTGTTTGCTAACAGTCTGATCTCAGATTGTTTTTTCCTTATTATTTCTTCCCTTGCATTATTTGTTTTTCTGTTAGAAAGAGTATCCAAGCCTTCAAGGGATCCTGGTTATCAATACCAGAGGTCTTTTCTTGGTTTGGTTTGTCTGTATTCATTTTTTCTTAGATTTTAGATATACACGTGACATGTACAAGGTCAACCCGCGTGTACACACCCTATGTTGATGTTCAACGCGCGTTCGCACGCGTGTTGTTTGAGTGACAGTCGCGTGCTTGTACATGCTACTTTTTGTTAAATGTGAGGCAGCCATCCTCTCCTTTGATAGGAAGTATTCCTCTCAAGTGTTTGAATATCTGTTTGAACATTCAGTAGCTTAGGATTATGTTTACCCTTAGCTTACTTTTTCTCATTTAAAACGTTGTCAGAAAAAAAAATAAAAAAATTGTTTACGGATTTTAGACAAGCGTGAGAGTCATTGTTTTTACAATTGCTATTGTGTGATTTTTTAATTTGATTCTTTGCGATCTGCACTTTAAGCCATAATTGTTTTTCTTGGTTTTTTGCTTGTCGGTATTTTCCCTTTCTTGCTTTACTAGCACTTAAATAAATAAAAAATCTCTTTTCATTTTCTTCTTTGGTTGAAGAGTGTGTTTCTGCATCATTAGCTAGGGAAAATTCTTTTATTTCGTAAGTTTTTGCAGTTCACTTAGATTATAAGTAGCTCATAGTCGAGTGAAATTCCTTTGAGTTTGCTGTCCAAAATCTTAGAAAAGTTTAAAAAAATCTTTCTTTTGAAAAGTTGTTGAAATTTTTCATTCAATAAAAGTTTTGTTTCCAGCTTTTTTATTCATTTTTTGATTTCGTCTTTTACACATCATCAGTTTCACCCTCATACCCCTTGACGTAAGACAAAGCCATAAAAGTAACGCTAAATTTAAAATCTACTAGACTTTTATGTTTGTAGGGTTCACAAACTAGTTTAGGACTAGGGCCTTGGATTAGGTTGGAGAGGAAACTCTTCAAGGCCATTTAAAATAAAAAATTGGAGTCTGAGATAGGGAGTGTCTAAGTCCAGTTTCATGGAAGTTATATGGGACCCCCCTCTAACACAGGGGATAAACACGAGGTTGCGTGCGGAAAGGTATCGGAGATAATCCCTCCAAAGCCGGACCAATTGTAGTGGAGAACACATATAGAGGGCTTGTTTTGGTATTTCATCGTTTGCATTTTCCACAGGGCTTCATGGGTCTCGAATCCATTCGAGATCCTCAGTTTTCTTCCAGAACATTTTCTCTCGATACCCTTGACATGTTTCGGGATCGATACCCTGCTCATTGTGGTCTACCCAACTTTCGACTGTACCTGCTTGGTGACTGTTCGCGTGTTAGCAACCTAGTTGCCAATATTTGTTAGGGACATACACAGGTGACTGAGGGGGTATACCGTGGTACCTAGGATAGAAATCGGGCCACGCTTTGCAGAGTATACCCAGAGGGTGCTTCCATGTTCGAGTTTCACTTGCACCGATAAGTTTCTCTAGTGTTGGTTGTTGTAATTGTTCTTCCAATTAATTTAGTGTTTGCTTGTCTTATCTTCTAGGGACTTTTTTCTTAGTGTGTATTACTTTTGAGCATTTAGACTACCTTAGAGTGTCTTGGATATTCTCACATAGTGGAGGATCCCGAGCTCTGCTGGTCACGAAGGCTTCTTGACCTACCACCGGTTACACTAGAGACACCCCCACCACCATTGAGGCAGAAGCTAGACCAACAAGGGTCTTTTGAAGCGACCGGGTTACAAACCATTGTGCCCGAACAACCCCTGGAGGAATCAACCATTTTGAACCTTGAAGCAACCTCTCTTGGCTCGGTTGAAACCTCAACAACTGATCTCTTGACACCTTTTATTGTACCAATTCAATTTCACGAGTGCCAGACAGTGCCTCACACAGCAATGGAAACAAATGTTGTTACTTCTTCCAAGAATTATTCAATTCCCACCACGGTTGTCACCACAGGAGAGCCATCTCCTAACCTACCATCGTCGGTCCGAGACACCATGGTCTCAACCGAAACTACTTCGCACAGTGGTCTGAACCCGTCTTTGGCGGTGGCCACAACCCCTTTCACACCTAGTGCGACAGGCCCTCCATTCTCATACGGTATGCCTAGTTCGGGTACAAGTCCTGTACTATCCTACTCCACTTTAAAGACTTTGGGTCTGGGGGCAGGGATCTCTAGTGCTCCTATGCAAGGTCACATGGGGGGCACTCCTATCCCTTTTAATACTTTTTCTCTCGCAGGAGGTCATATCTCTCCTTCGTCCCCTTCACTCGGTGGTTCGCATCAACAATCCGCCAGACAACCTACACACAATAGTTTATTTGGAGTGGGGATTCAAGGACCACCTTCGCATAGTATGCCGGTAGGTTCAACACCATTTTCTTGGAACATAATGTTTGGTAAAAACACCTTCTCGTCAGCCACTTTCTCGACTGGGGGCAACCCCATTTTTGGACAATCTACTCCTGGGCAGGGTACTATTCTTGCACAGGGGGCAAACTTAGCAGGACCTTGGAATTCACGGAAAGGATCTGTTCCCTCCTCCAGAATGTCGATCTGGGGTAATTATTTCCACAATCAATGGAACCCCAGACAAACTACTATGCCTATCCCTATGGGACCGGCATGGGGTAATCCTTCCCAAAGTCCTTCGAACACAATGCATGCCCAACAATCTACATCCTATTTGGGAAATCAGTTGATGATGTCTTATCATATGCAAAGTCCTTATGCTAGCCAGGGCCATGGTTTCTACCAGAATCCGGGCCAACAACCAAACTTTTCCTGCCAACCTGGTGCCAGTCAAACTCTAGGACCCTTTTTCCCTGGTTATCAGCAACAACCTAAACTACCTTTCCTGGCGACTTTACACTTTCCATATTTGATGAGGTTGTTGAATGACCCCATTTGTCACGATCCGCGTTGGCCTCCTATGCCGACGAAGTTTCCTTCGGACATTCCAAAGTTCGAAGCCAAGCCTAATGAAGATCCAGGAGATCATGTAACTACCTTTCATCTTTGGTGCTCATCTAACTCATTGAAAGATGACTCCATACAGTTGTGATTGTTTCAATGTACTCTCATTGGGAGTGTCACAAAATGGTACATTGAGCTCGATCTCTCAAGATACTCTTCTTTTAGTGAATTGGTGATGGCTTTCATTAACCATTTCCAGTTACCTGTGAGATACGACGCTGGCACAGAACTGCTCGCTAATTTTGAACAGACAACAATGGACCATATCTCTGATCACATCTGAGAATGGTGACGCCAGAAGAGTTTAATCAAAGTACCAGTCCCACTAGCATTCCTGCTTGAGTGGTTCCTTAAGTCTTTGGTCCCGCAGTTATCCAAAGACGTCGCAACATCCAGGGTTTTCTTTGAAGAATATGCCATCATGAGGGCTCAACAGTTTGATCTCATCTATTCTCTGTCCAGTTTATTATACAACATCTTGCTAGATGTACCACGTTCAATACTGGAAAAAACTAGACAGAGAGATGACCGCATGCCGATGGTATCGTCGGTTCAGTACAAACCAAGCCCGCTGAGCAATTGACAAAGCAGTTGCAATAGTTATACATACAACACACAACGTCCAACCAAACTACTTCTTTGGCTACTCCCCCTACCCAAACGTCAGAGGTACACACAGTGTAGTCGACTAACCCAAAGGCCCCCCAGCAGCCTGAAGGGAAGAAAAAACAACAAAAGAAAGGTAAGGGGGATAAAAAAACCCAATGATAATGCTTGTGGAGACAACACTAACAAACAGAAGGCGAGGTATCCTTGCAACTATTGTGTGGAAGACCACCCGACCCATCTATGTCCTTGACTTGCAGAGGCCCAAAAATTTGTCATGCAACAACAACAGGCAGTGTTGACGAACCCATTTCAGCATGGGCAAAATCTGACTCAAGCCTCTGCAAGTACGGAAGGGGGCAGCCAAGAAAACTGCCCGCCTCCGAACAACCCCTCGTCCGCGAACGTATATATGGTTAGGGGTGATTCTTTCATATCAACTAGAGCGCATGATTATAGTAAACCAAGCACTTCTGAGAAAGGCAAAGAATCTAACCTCCCATATCTTCCTCTACAGATTGAGAAGACATTGGGAGAAACAATGACACGCATTCCAAAAGGTGCATTTAAAAAGGCTTCTCATAACCCAAACGCAAGGGCCGCCTAGAACTACTCTGTGGTGGAAGATTTATCACAAACCCCTTGTGAGATGTCTGCTTTGGAGGTCCTCCAAAGTTTCCCTTCTCAGAGGAAAGCTTTGTTAACCACTTTGGGCTCTACCGAGACTTGTAATCTGGGTACCATCATGTTAGATACAACCGACTTAAAACCTCATCTGCCTTACCACGTAGAGTTTCAGATAGTAGTGGCTTACCCCACGAAATTTTTTACATGGAATATATTCTGCACGGTGGTCGACGAGGGTGCCTCGACATGCGTGTTGTGGGGTATTCTACCCTACGGACTAATAAGCTAGGGCTCTAAACTTATACGCAGAAAATGACCCTTAAGATTTAACTTTTAACCTTCTACCCAAAATCTCAACCCCTTTTCGA
>SNQJ01S0000952.1:278210-299807 GCA_010110895.2 Picea sitchensis
GCTATCCTTTTTCCTCCTTTGATTAGTACCCCTACCCCTCCTTTTATAGGCTAGGAAGAGCTAGGGTTTTAGGCGAACTCTCGGCCATGCATGGCGGAGAGTTTCAGTTAACTGAAAAAAAGCCTCGTGTCCCGGCAGAAACTTCCCTGATTTTTTGCATTGTTAGGTACTCGCGGGCTGTTTTGGGCTAGCCCGCGGATGCCCGCGTGCAGTAAAAGGACAGCAAGCGGTTGCCCGCGCCCAGTGAGAAGTTAGGGCACGGGTTGTTTGTTTTAAGTGGTTTTTTGAGGAAATACTCAGCATGGATTTGGCTAGGAGGAGGCATGAGTTGGCCTGATGCCAGGTAAACCTGTATGGTGCATTTTAGGGTTATAACAATGCGTTATGTCATTGGCATGTTGGAAGGCCATTGGCCAGCCCGTTTTGTCTCCATCACCTACTCTCCTCACTGCTTTCGACGGTCGTTCATTCCGACCACATGGCATCGTTCCTTCTTTCCCCGTGCAGTTAGGAGGGAAGACCGTGTGTGTCGAAGTAGAGGTAGTCAATGCTCCCCTCAACTATAACTTCTTGTTAGGGCAGAGTTGGACTTACTCTATGCAAGATATGGTTGCTACAGTTTTCCAGGTCTTGTTGTTTCCACACGAGGGTCGGATAGTGACCATTGATCAATTATCTTTCTCCAGAACTGACCCAGCTTTGGGGGCATCCACGGTCTCGATGATTGTTAATCCTCAACCAGGTGTCGTAAATGTAGGAGATGGTTTGTGCCCATATTTTATGGGTACCTTTGATTACCCACCTCCGCAGGGCGATATCAAATTTATATCTAGTCACCATAAGGTTGAGATTTTTCAAGTTTCATCGTCCCGCACGACTTACTTCGAGGATCCATGGATACTTCCTTCCCCATCAGCCACGATGGATGAGACAGGGCACTTCGGCATGTCCATGCCCTTGTCTGTCGTTGAAGTAGCGTACTCTTTAGTCCAACAAGCTTCAGCTAACACTGATCCAACTCCCGCACAAGAGTTAGATAAACTTCTAGAGCCTATTTGGGCTCCAGGTTCTCTCGCTAACGTCGATTCGTTAGAATTAGTCTTGCCTTCTGATGAAGCAGTAATCGAAGCAATGACTAGTCCGGACAAACCTTGGGAAGATCTTCTTCACAGATCATATTTTCTCCCAGAGTTAAGCCGAATCGAAGCAGGAGAATTCACCATGACCATGACAGGAGATCAGCTGTGTCCTATTAATCTCTTAGCTACACATGAAATTTATGCTGAGGGAAATATGGAAACTATTTCTGAAACTATACCAATCAACATCTCTCGAAACCATGGCATCATGGAGAACGTCTTCGTCGAAGCGAATTGCTCCCTCGAAGAGATTCAAATCTACACGGATCTTTTCAAAGAATTCCACGACGTTTTTGCCTGGTCTTATGAAGAAATGCCAGGTATCGATCCAAAAATAGTTGAACATGAAATCATAACGTATCCTGATGCCAAGCTTGTTCCACAGAAGCTTTTTCCAGTTAATCCCAAGAAAGCAGCAGCCATCAATATTGAGGTTGAGAAATTGTTAAAGGCAGGTTTTATCTATCCTATCCATTTGACTCAATGGGTGTCAAACCCTGTGCCGGTCAATAAAAAACAAGGCACGATTCGTGTATGTACCGATTTCTGTGATTTGAACAAGGCATGTCCCAAAGATAATTTTCCAACATCGTTCATCGACCAGATCATTGATGAATGTGCTGGTTGCGAAGCCTTTTCTTTCATGGACGATTTTTTATGATATAATCAAATCCAAATCAAACCCGAAGACCAACACAAAACGACATTCATTTGTCTGTGGGGTACATTCGCATATCGTAAGATGCCGTTTGGTCTTAAAAATGTTGGAGCCACCTTCCAGCGGGCCATGTATTTTTTATTTCATGATCTCAAGCATATAGTCGAGGCCTATCTAGATGATTTTGCATCACGATCTCGCAAGAGAATGGATCATTCTACACACCTTAGACTAATATTTGAACGTTGTTTCTACTTTAGGATTCGCTTGAATCCAAACAAGTGCAACTTCTGCATAATGTCAGGATGTTTGTTAGGTTTCATCATATCAACAACAGGGATCATGGTCGATCCTCTCAAGGTGGAGGTAATAATCCAGTTGCCCCCCCCCCCGTGCGCAATTCTTCAACTTCAGAGTTTACAAGGCAAGGCGAACTATTTACGGCGCTTCATCGCCAACTATGCCAAAATTACCAAGGGATTTATGCGCCTACTGAAGAAAGACGTTCCTTTTTACTGGGACGAAGCCGCTCAACACTCTTTAGATGCATTAAAACATGCCCTCACAACTGCGCCTCTGCTATGGACACCTAACTATAACAAATATTTCTTATTATATCTGGCTGCCACAGAGTCAACTATTGGCATGGTTTTAGTTCAGGAAGATGATTCGTTCTCAGAATATGTGATCTATTACCTGAGATGAGGCCTCGTAGGACCGGAATTTAATTATTCTCATATCTAAAAACTTGCGTTGGCAGCAGTTCATGATGTTCAACGGTTCCGTCATTATGTTCTGTTTCGCAAGACCACTGTCATTGCTGTCGTGAATCCATTCTAGTACATGTTGACATGATGGGTTATAGGTGGAAAAATCAATAGATGGATAGTCATCCTCCAGGAATTTGACTTAGACTTCGTTTCAGAAAAGTCCAAAAAGTCACTGGTCTTCACAAAGCTTATTTCGGAGATTTCGGTTGAGTCAGGTGACGTTGTGCCTGAAGAATCGCCTATCCGAGGAGATATGTTTTTTATCACATCTTCAGATCCCTGGTACGGAGATATACTTATCTATCTCTAGACTTTGAACTGCCCCACTTCTGCTTCTCGTGATGAGCATTGGCGTATATGCCATCAGGCTAAGAATGATCTCATACTCAATGATACGTTGTATTGGAGAGGTGTAGACTGCATCTTACGTCGATGTCTCACACATGAGGAGGCAGTCATCGTGCTCAATGATTTCCATACCGGAGCTTGTGGCGGTCATTTCTTTGGGTTGGCAACAACCCAAAATATTCTATGAGCAGGTTACTTCTGGCTGACACTTATCAAAGATTGTATAGAATCGGTCAAGAAATGCCATCCGTGCCAAGTCTTCTCTCGGAAGATGAGGGCACATCCCGCTCCTATGTTTCCTGTCATCACAGTTGGTCCCTTCACCAAGTGGGAGATTGATTACACTACTTACAACCCCTTGTCAACTAGGGGGCACTGCTATATCATCGTAGTTGTAGACTACTTCACTAAGTGGGTTGAATCTATCCCAACGTTTAAAGATGATGGAGAGACTGCAACTCTCCTTTTATTCAACCAGATCATAGCAAGGTTCGGCGTCCCAAGAGAGATTGTCACTAACCATGGCAGTCACTTTCAGAACCAAATGATGACCGAATTAACATCAAATCTTGGGTTACGGCAAGAGCATTCATCACTTTACTACCCCTAAGACAATGGGTAGGTGGAAGCTGTAAAAAAAAATCTTAAGACCATTCTACAACAAACTATCAACTCAGCCAAGTCAAATTGGCATTTGATGTTATACTCGGTATTATGGGCTTACCGAACATCTGTTAAGACTGTAACCGGTTTCTCACCTTTTCAACTCGTGTACAGGTTGGAGGCAGTATTTCCCATTGAATGTCAGATCCCATCTCTAAAATTGGTAGTACAATTATTTCTAGACACTTCTCCACTTGAAGAATGGTTGGTACACCTTGAGCAGCTTCGTGATGCTACCCTGGCCAACAAGGCTCACAAACATAAGGTCAAGTGTCAGTATGTTAGGTCCATTTGTCCTTGGATTTTCCTTGAAGGCGACCTTGTCCTGGTCTATGACCAAGATAAGGACCCCTTGGGGGCAGAAAAATTCAAACCCATGTGGTTCGGACCCTTCATCATAAAAGAGGTTTTAAAAAAGGGCGCTTATCGTTTGGTTGATTTTGAAGGGAATGCTTTGGCAGAGCCTAGAAATGGGCTCTACCTCAAGAAGTATTACTCATAGACAGGTCACTGTGGGTAACTTTTTGTAGCATATGTATAGTCTTTGTACTATTACTTTTTAGTTTATTTTAAGTGTTATGGACATGTCATTGATGTTATCTTTTGTCAATTTGGCAGATGTTAAGTGATTCCAAGGTGTTTGTTGGGTATGCAGACGGTGCTAGTTGGCACACTCAGAGGCTTGCCTCCACTGCTTGGGTAATCTTTACACCTCAGGGCTAGTTGTTATCTTCCGGTGGTATATGCTTAGGTGACACCACAAATAATGTTGCCGAGTATAGTGCAGTTATTGAGTTGCTTTGTGATGCCTTGTCATTGGATATCTCTCATCTCCGGGTCTATCTTGACGCTCAACTAGTTGTGTCACAGCTAAACAGAGTATACCAGGTTCATGATCCAACTTTACACCGACGATTCCTTAGGGTACATCTCTTAGAATGAAACTTTGATTATATTACATATTTTCATGTTCCTAGGAGATTAAACCAAATTACAGATACTCTAGCTAATCAAATTTTAGATTGGCATCTTGCACACATATGAAACAACATTGACATAATCCTGTAAATACATTTTTTTCACACGTGATCCATAAGACATAAAAGATAAAAAAAAACGTATATAACATCACAAAATAACCAGAGTACATAGATGGACGCAAGCACCTAAAAAATGGGACTAATAACGAGTCAGAGGGCTTATGCCCTCAAAAAATATATACAAGTAAGTGCTCGTGGCATGTAAAATGTCTAAATAGGTTTAGGGCCTATGGGCCCTGTTATAATAGTCCACAACATGGGCTAAACACCTAAACAATCAGACCCACATTCGAGGTGCCCCTACTACATGAGGTTGCATGGATGGCGGCAGGTCCTCTATCTCTACCATCGGGACTGTGCGAGTGAGTGCAGTGAAGTTCCTCTCCACTCGTCTAAGGACCCTGGGGAGGCTGAGAGGTTCCCTGCTACTACTGCTCCCCCAGCGACGGCAGCTGCGGATTTTGGCCATGGACGACGCTTGTTCCGTGCATAATCGGTAGGTCGCACGGGTCCCACATCTGCATGCAACAAATGTATACCCGTCAAATACTCTGGCATACAAAAAAAATGATATATATAACAAAAATGACATAAAAATTACACATGCAAACAAAAAAACTATAAAGGTGGAGACTTACCCATCTCTCCTCGCTCCTCACCAGGAGGCACGGGTATCTCAGGATCTCTAGAAAAATCTATCCCTGCATATGGGTAATCCTCGATCACAAGGATCTGTCGTGACAGCCAAGCAAAGAAGTCATCATCAAAGGACTCATTGGTCCTTCCACCACCCTGTCATGGCAGTAATACTACCCAGCTACACACTACAGGAAAAAAGGCATGATGTCCTCGTACTACTTCCCGAGGACTAAAGCTCAGAACTCTCTCAAAGAAGAATGAACACAAAATCATCCCGAACCCGAAATTCCTTTGTGTCCGTTGTCGACAATCTGTCAATTGCCTCTTCATGCACTCAAGCAGTGTGGTACTCCAGTCAAAAATCTGTGCATCCAAGCACTGGATAGCACAATTCATCTTTGCGTGAGACTCCTGATGCAAGGTTGTTGAGCTGGTAATCTTCCCAATCAGTAATAATATCGCCTGCAGTGACAGGTTCGTGATCTTACTGATGGGTACCTAGGAGCCTGCACGATCAGTCCTAGCCTCATATTGCTCGGCTATCAGTTCTGATATCTTACTCGGTCCCGTAGGAAACATCCTGAAGTTGAATGGTTCCCCTCTCCTTGAGAGGCCAGTCAAAAAATAGATATCCTCAGTGTTGGGCACCAGTGATTGCCCCTCTAGCATGAAGGCCTCTGCATCAGGGTGCCAATAGTCAATCAAGGCATTCAGTAGCCTTGGTTGCACTCGCATAAATGGACACGGGAAGAACTTCAGTAAACCACATTGCATCAACACGACCACAACATTTGGATCTCCCGCGACCAACTCACTGATTGCTTCATGCTCCCTTTCCCTCCACTGGACATACATCCTGCCAACACAACAAAGTTCAAGAGGATCAATACTTCCCTTTTAGTTATTTTTTGATACAAAAGGGGGGTCCATCCGAGCTGTAGAGGGGACAGTCAAGTGTACACGCGGGTAGCCTTTACTCTACTCGAGTGTACACGCGGCCTGTCTAGAGACAACCCACATGTACCTAGGGCAGACCTTTTAAAGGTCGACGCCCACCCAAAAAATGAAAGCCAATGCAAAATTGAAGAATTGAATATCTAGATAAGGGAGTTTGTACTTACTTGGTCCAAGCAGAAGTTCGTTTCATCCACTGTAGCTCCCACAATCATCGTTTTTAGAAAAGGGGGTCTTTTGTCTCTAGAGTCAATTTCCAAATCAACAATGGTGATAATGAGCTGCCAACTTCTATTTATAGACTTTTTGGCCTCTTTTTGTCACTTTTTTTGCCTCCCTTATCAGTTTCTTTATACCAAAAACCATTTAGAGTGATTCAGGATTTATATGGGAGGGATTTGATCGGGTATTGGGACACTTTTTTTGAGTTTTGAGAAAATTTTGACGGTCCATAATTTTTTTTCCAAGAATCAACTTGAGCATATAGGTTAGGTTATTACCCCAACTTTTNTTATATGGGAGGGATTTGATCGGGTATTGGGACACTTTTTTTGAGTTTTGAGAAAATTTTGACGGTCCATAATTTTTTTTCCAAGAATCAACTTGAGCATATAGGTTAGGTTATTACCCCAACTTTTGCATCTCGTTGTCTTTTTCCTCTGCTATAGGATCAATCCCATCAGGTTGTGAGACAGAACCATTATATCTACTTTAGAAGTGTCGCAACTTGGCGGTAGAGCTTACCAGAACATGGATGCCCTAGGTAGGTCCTGGTTGCATTATGGTGTCCATGCCATCTCTAAAACATAGTAGGCTCGGGAGTCCTTATAGTATTTCCTGAATATGAGTTTGAGCCTCATTTGCATGATTCTTCTTCGCTCTTTGTCTCACCCTCAAGACTCCCAAAAAATAACGGGTCTCCTTTTAAGCCCTTTTCAGACCCTATAAACATGAAAAGATTACCGAGCGATCTTGTGGCCTTTCACGTTTGTTAAACTAAAATTTGAAGTCACGTCTGTTCGGCGCTAGTTTACCCCTTTTTTGGTCCGGACGGTCAACTGTATGAACAAAGGTATACTCTATAAAACTTCCATTCTTTAGAAGAGTACTCTCATGTATAATTTTATCCCTTTTTCGGGCTCGAGGGACTAAATTTACGAAAAATAAACCCCCATGGAGTCCATAGTTAAGCTCTTTTCAGACTCCCTACAATTGAAAAGATCACCGAGTGACCTTATTCTTTCACACTCATTAAATTGGTCCAAAAGAATATTCCTGACGGAGTCCATAGTTAATCTTTTTTCAGACTCCTTAAAAATGAAAAAATGGTTGAGTGATATTGTCCTTGTCACACTCGTTAAAATGGTTTTGAATTGACATATAATATGTGCTAGTTTACCCCTTTTTTGAACCGACTAGACTATCTTCGAAAAAGGTACCTCAGTGGAGTCTCCTTTTATGGTTTTTCAGACTCTCTAAATATGAAAAACTACCGAGCTTACCTTCTTTGGGCTCATTAAACTTACATCGAAGGACGTTACCATTGTGTGTTTTATCAACCGCATTTGCATACCTTATCCACCAACCTTGTGATAGTTTTCTTCTGCGTCTTAACACGTTTGGCTGCCTGAGGATTTTTCCTGAGTATCATTTTACTAGAACATCAGTATTGTCCTTGTGCCTTGAGCTTGTATGTTTCCAATACTCGTTCCTCCGTTGTAACATAATATTCCTTTATTCTTTTTCCACAATTATCGAAAAGAATAAAAATATCAAATATACCCCAAAAAGAGGAAGGGAAAAGTATGTTCTTTATTGGCAGCGTAATGAGTCTCCCTTGGATAAATCACATCTGTCCATTTTTTCATCAGACTATGGGATGTAGTATGACCTTAGGAAGTTCTTCTCGCTATATAGAGTTGTGTCCTCCATCGTTTGGTTATTCTTCCAAACATATGGAGAGTTTGTGTTGCCTCATGCTTCGTAGACTTATGATTAACATTCATGTTGCCCGAGTCTCATCACTTGTCGTGCTATTTTCCAAGGGAAGTTTGTCACTAAGCCTAACTTGACCCCTCTGCAAAATTTATCTTTTCCGCATACCCAACCATCCTAAACATCCAATCAAGTCCTTGTTCGAAATCACTGAAGCCTTTAGTCCGATCATCAAGATTATCAAGTCCATGACCGACGAGCTGTCGAAGACCTCTGGGTAGTGCAGTTGTACACTCATATTACACTCCTACTCGACTTTTGGAAGATTTTGAGGTTGTAGCTCGAGCTCTGAAGATCTCATCTCCAACCATTGGGCCGAATCAGCTTCTGGAAGATGGATACTCTATATGTATATCTTTATGATTTCGAGATGTAGCTCCGTTGTGTATTGTTTGTGGCTACTCTTTATAGTTATTTGACATGGATATACAGTGTATTTGATTGGTAGCCATGGTTCTATTTTTTATCCCGAGCATGGGTATGCCCACCTCAGTGAGATATTTGTTATTTTGCAGACGACACCTCCTGGTTCCTGATCCTTGGGCTCAATCGTTCGGCACATCAGTAAAGATTGGTAATGTATTTCAGCCATCAGATGCTCTTTTGACCTCACACATTAGGGGGCATCTATTATAACCCTAAATTGCACCACACATGCTTACCTGGCATCAGGCCAACTCATATCCTCTCTTTGCCAAAAACACTGTGAACAACTCTTTGAAAATCCTCTTGTGTAAAGGCCCACGCGCCCTAACCCATTACTACACACGTGTACACGCTGGTTGACCCAAAGCATCCCGTGTGGACCGACAAAAGCATGAAAAAGGAAAGTTGCCGATGGAACAAAATTCTATGGGTGAGTTAACTGAAAATCCCGGCCATGCATGGCTGAGGGTTTGTCCAAATACTTAACTCCTTCTAGCCTATAAAATAAGGGGTAGGGGTACCATTTGAAAGGAGGAATAATATAGCAAAGAAACTCTACCCATTTACGTATTCCATTGTCCCAACCCTTTAGCCTTTCCTAATGCCAAAGGAGATTTAATGAAAAGCAGTTGAAGGACAGAAGAAGAGGAGCCCAAGATCAAGTTCAAGGAGCAGTGGCCGGTCTCAGCTTTTGTAAAGTTGATTCATTTTAATTAATAAAGAGAATGCTTTTCCTGTCCCAATTCATGAACTTTTTATGGTTTGATTAGTTTATGTTTGATTTCTAACCCGTGAGTATATAAGTAGTATGGATGCATAGTTGTTTCTCATCTTGAATGCAGGTCAGCTTTGGAAGGAGTATTGCGAACAAGTAATTAAGCACAACGGAGGATCGACATCAAACGCCGGTAACAAGGTAGGTGGATTTTTCCATGCATTTACTAAGAAAAGGGGATTTAAATCTAGGGATGAAGGTAGAAAGTAATTTCTATTCGGTCATATCTGCATGCAAAGTATGAACTCTATTTGCTATTCCGTAGGGTGTTTTTCCCCAACAATGCCACCCGACCTTAAAACCAGTCTTCTAACTTTCCAGAGACACATGCGAAGTGGTTTTCCCAAGGCATTGGAGGGCGAAGCAAAAACACCTCCTCCAGAACAAGAAAACATTCCCCCAGGCTTCAGACAAAAAGTGCAGGATAAATCTGACACCGAGGAAAATCCACAGTGGGCCAAAGGGTCTTCACAAAACAAAGAAGTCCCACAGACATAGAATCCATCAACATAAATAGAAAGAAGGTCTGGGACACCTCCCTAAATCCAGTCAATCTACCCCCCCCCTTCATCATCTACTATTCATGTTCATACCCCCAAGACAACAAGGGATATAACATTCACAGAGTTGGGTAATCCCATCACTTCCTTGACCCCTTTACAGTTTGCTTTTGGGATCCCTTGGATAGGAGTCATATATGCTAGTGACCTCAAGCCTATCTCCAGAGAAGAAATACCTCCCTCTAATTACTTCTTCAGTAAAAAGAGGAAGGTTGTATTAACGCAGGAGATGTATATGAGAGAAGGTGGTATGGTAAAGAAACATAGGGTGCTGGTGGATGGGAAAAACTTGGAAGATGGAGTATTCGCTATAGAGGTGGTGGGCTCCATGGGAGCCCTGATAATGACAAATCTATTCACCGTTGACAATATAAGAACAATGTTGAAACAGAGTAACCACAGGATAGTCCAGTTGCAAAACCAATTAAAAGATACAAAGAAAAATATCAAAGAATAAATATATAAAGGTATAGAGCAGGCCAGAGTTGCTGACAAGCAAGAAATTCAAACACTTAAGTCAAGTCTAGACGAGATGAACGAGAAGATGCATGCTATCCAAATATAGGTTATTCAACAAGAAGAATTGGTAAGACAACTACAGGCTAAATTGAATTCAATAAAAGGCCATGTTATAGATTTGGAATTTTTTCAGGACCAGTCACTGGAAATACATGCGAAGATAGAATCCGGGAAACAAAGAGTAATATCCCAAGTAGAGATTATTCAGAATTACTTTAAGGAAGTAAGTAATGATCTTGATAATATTATTTTTAAAGAAAAAGAAGCTAAAGAAACAATGGTCACTTTTCAAAAGGTAGTTGTATGTTTAGAAAACGAAGAAGTATAAAAAATTCCAAAGCTTTCTGTCACAGAGAATATTAGAGGCGATATCATGCTCAAGGTGTCGGAAACCAACATAGAAGAAAATAAGAAAATAGCCAAAGAAATCAAAGATGATTGTGAAAGAATATTTTATTTGTTGGACAAGGAATCATTAGGTATTGGAAGAGACAATTGCACTGGGCAATTAGGATAGATAAACATTGTAAGACACCAGTTGAATTTCAAAGAGGGTTTGAACGAAATTCAGATGGAAATTTCACAGTTAAAGGAAATGAATGTTACCCTAATAGACAGGTGGCTAGTGAAGCCAAACTTTACATTTCAATCGATTAGGTTTTTTGGTAAGGGTATCGAAGACTGGCTTCAAAAAATTCAGAGAAAACTTTATCTATTCAAAGCAAAGGATTTTCCAGAGCCTCCCAGAAATTTTGTACACTTTCTTGAAAAATGTATTGAATGTATTGGGTTGAAAGAAGGAGATACTTCAATAAAACAATGAAGTATCATTTTGAAAACTTATATTATCGATATGATAGGAAAATAAATGATAATCATGCAAATGGTTGAGGTTTGAATTTTTCTAACTATTTTCCCCTAGGAGTACCTACCAACACTCATGAATGATCTGGTATAAGTATAATTTCAGGATATTGAAAGAGGGCTTTTTCTGGGTGCATTGTAAAGAATAATTTGAAGATACTTTTTGAATTAATACAAATACATATTGAAGATTCCCGATATGGTCAAGTTTGAGTTATGTGTTTCTATGTTGTTTCATATTTTTCATATATCTCTTTGATGAATGCTTAAATACAATTTAGTACAACCTCTACCGTGGTAATTAATTATTCTTACAACTTAATCATTTACAACCTTTCCTTTGTATCGTCTATCAATAGATACAAGACCTGTAAATGTTTTAGATTTCAATATCACATGCTTGATTAAGAGTTTTTCCTAATTATTTTCTTCTTTTGTCACAAAGTGAGATTCCTCTTTAATTGATGCCTCGCCCTGTTCGACAACTTTATGTTTTCTTTTCATTTCATGCATATTCCCTTTTCAAAATTTAGCTCATATACCAGACACGACCTTTAGTTTCGTCATACTATTAATTCAAGATTTTTGAGTTCCTCTTACATGTTTTGAAGCAGAAATAGTGAACCCTTAAAAGAAAACACAAGAGTTTATCGTTTCAGTCTTTATCCCTCATGATTGTTCTAGTTACAAGACAGCCTAATATCGAACCTAGACTATCAGATCAAACAAGCATTGCTTTAAATTTATTTAACACCATCCTACAGACAACAAATAACCAGGTTGAGTTAGAGAGTTCATGGGTAGTAATTGAAAGAGACATTAGTATCCAGGAAAATTGGGAAGCTAGACAAAGACAGCTAAGGAACCAACAATATCCCTTTTCATATAACTGACCTTTTTTATCCTTATCTTTCTCTATCTTATCGGATGCCTTGACGGTGTACTTTAGAGAATTAAAGTACAAACTCAGGAACAACAAGGCGTAAGCCTCTTCTTTGTTATTGGTGTCTTTCTCGAGATTCCAATAGTATTTTAAGATTCTTTTTCCTCCGGGCTCGTAGAGAATGCCCCCCCACCCGCACCTGCCTCCCCTGCGAATTACACATAGAGTTAACTATTGTATGATATCATAATTAAATGCATCTACTGCATGCTAAAAACAACATGAATGCATTTTAAATAAATCAACACAATAACATATAAATCATTCTCAAACACCGAGTTAATACACAACAATTAAACTCATAATGCAACACAGAAACAAGATAGAAAACTTATCTTTTAAAAATGGTTGTGCAACCAACTTCTTGGTATAGACGTTCCACCCAACCATAGCCTTTTTGTTCCAAATATCAATGGAAAGACACCCTCGAGCTGGGGATAACAATCCACAAAAGAGGGTGGTCTCTCACTATCCACTCACAGCTCAGAAAATCCCACATCCCACTATTATTCTCCTACATATATCCTTATTTTCCACCATATCTCTTCCTCTCAACCAAGCCAACCCAAGGAATGTACCCCTTCTCTTATCTCATTCCATCGGGCATCCCATTCATTTATCAGGGTCTCTTTGGCACAGGTAACCAATAATATCACTATTGGAAAACTCAAGGGATCTAATTACTAGGAAAACTACTAGAAAAAACAACAACAATCACTTGTTGTTATAGTGAAACTCACACAGGAGTTCACTCTTCAGGCTTGACAACCTAGATCTTAAATATTGTACTCCAAATACACTCCATAATTCGCCATCCATGGTTGCTCCATCCCCAAGCTCTTCTTTTCTACTCTCTTCTTGTTGTTCATGCAAAAACGTTGATTATCTAAAACTGTTGCAATTTCCCATATGAATTTTTTTCCTTTCTCCAAAGAACAAAAACATTGTACTTATCCCCCATGCTCCATGGGATGTGACTTCTCACACCCACCCTCTTACATGTATTCAATGATTATATTTGGGGACACTCAATAAGAAATTAGAAGGTTTATATAACAATAATAGATTTAGGAAGTGGGTTGAATTAATAGACATGGGTAATTCCCCCTTGGAACCCTCTTATACATTCTCTCAGACCCTCCTCTCTCTTGTGGATTAATCAACCCCCATATATGTCCATGTCCCCCAACAACTAGTATCACATTTTATTATTAAAATTCATAAATACAATTCACATATATATCTCTTGGTCATGGCCACACATTGCATCTACATTAAGAATTAATTAAAATCGGGATTACAGTGGGGACGTTACATTAACAAAATCATTGATTTTCCTCTTAGCCCATGTGGCTAACTGAACTAACCAAGATTTCTTATGCTCACTCCTTTTCAAGTGAAATATTTAAACAATGCTAGATTTTATGTAACTATGGCTAGCTACATAATCAGTTAAAATTGTTATGGTTTGGTTATCAATCTTACCTTTCACTTCAATCATAGAGGATTGATATTCTTTTTTATTTTTTTCCAAGGCTTTGTAAATCCTTGGCATGTTCCCTCCCATGTATTCCACTATTTCAGCTTCCTGATTGTTGTGGACAGTCCTCATTCTTTCACCTCTGTGAGAGAAGTTCCTATATAGGTGATTTCCCTCACATCCCCAACATTGTACATGTTGTTTCCTTGGCCTTTTCCCAAATGAATCTTCCATCCTATGTAATGTCCCCATTTTGGGATATTATAACATTACAACATTTCAGAGTGTTATGCCTACTCGAGTAGCTAGATAGGGGTGACAAAGAGTTCGAGAGATATTGAGGGGTTTATTTGGTCCTGACTTGCATCGATCATCATCAATATCCATTCCACACAGCTGGGCTTTGGTTTCGTTGCATTTCGATGATTTTCGTAATTTTGAGTTATTATGGGTCATATCTTAATTAAATTCACTAAGGAGGTCATAATGGGCATATTACTTGGATAAACCTCTTAGTGTAATAACTCATCGGAATCGGGAGGAAGAACACTACTGGACAAGATGATGAGAAGTGACTTTCAGTGGCCGGAGAAGCCATCAGGATGGATAAATCACTTTTTAGAGGTAAAATGGTTAATTAATTAATTAATTAAGTGATTTAATCAAGGAATAATAAAATAAAGTAAAAGTCACTTGGAGGGAAAAGGTCAACAACGAATTAGGTTTTCGGGAAGCTATAAAGGAAGGGTTAAGAAACCTAATCCATTATGCATTGTTATGATTTGATGTTGAGAGTTCCCAGAGTAGGAGGAGAGCCGACCTTACTGTTTTGTGGATTTCTAGAGGAAACCACCACCATTGATCGGTTTTGGTGTTGAGAGACACACCCTAGACCATCGGAGATACCATCCATGTATTTCACCGTACTTTTCAGGAGTATCCATTGCAGAGTGCGCAACTCAGCCAGTGAGGGCACAAGTCAGTTTGAGGGTTTGGAAAGCTGCACGAGATCCGTATCTATATTGTAGTTTCCTTCCAACCCATTTGAGATCCAGCCAGGGTGCTTCTATTGAGACATCTATCATCAGATTCTGATGGTGGAATCTTTAATATCGGTTCATTTAGCCATTTATGGTGCATCTCTTCCGGACAAACATTTGGTGTTGCATGCAGAGTATTAGAGTAGATCTAGACAAATCCTTTTGACCCAGTTCCGCATTTGGTGAGATGATCATTTTGAGCCCTATAGAAGCAGATTCCATTGGTGGAATCCTTTGGGGCGCATCCAATGTCCCAGGAGGTGCGCAAACCCCCCAAGGGTCCAGATCCAGTGCCTCAGAGACCAGATCCGAGATCCGACACTCATCCATTTCAGTCTAGTGGCCAGGGTGCTTCTATTGGAGTAGTTTCCAGTGCATTTCGATGGTATATTCTTCCGAACGAGTTTTCTAGCTGGTAGTGGTTACCGTACTTCTACAAAATCACATATTTTTGTCGATCTATCCGTGCATGCATCATATCTGCTATCATCTTCTGATCACGAGTATTTTTATGTTATTTGCTTGTATTCCAGTGATGATCCACGAGATCTAGCTGACGATTATATTCTATATTTTCAGTATGCTATTGTATTTCCATGCTTGAATCATATAATACATGTTAATGAGCAGTTGATGTTCTTTACTTCTGCATGCATCCTTATATTCTATTTAAACCATAAATACACAACATGCACATGGAATAACCAACATTCACATGCAATAACCCACATGCACATGCAATAACCATCAAGATCTCAAACATACAACTGAAATGCATCCAGAAACCCCCCAGTGTATCAAATTTGCAAGATAGAACATTAGATTAGTAGCAAATATCTTGATCAATGGGATTAGGGATATTACAGTGGTATCAGAGCTTTAGTCCTACCAGCCTGTGACTAAATTCGATGAGTTCAGCGGGTGACCTAGAAGGTAGAGAGGATGCTAGGAGACAGATATGAGCGACCAGAGGGCAGTGGTAAGACCCCCATGGAACTAGAGGCAGCCTTCATGTAGGTTATCAATGATATGTTAGCTAGTCAGCAGACCATGTCTCAGTCCTTGGCTCAGGTGGCTGATAGATTGGCTATGGAGGGCATTCCAGGAACACAAGTCCCACATGAAACATAGGGGAACTCGGGGGCAGGCAATAGACCCCAGACACCTATTCACACATACACATCTTCGAGTAGGATTCCCAGACCATGGTTCCCTATTTTTCAGAGGGCACCACCAACAACAACACAACAGTCGTTAGTACACAGGATGCCCACTCAGGTGGAAGACTTTGCAGAGTACAAGAGGGAGTATGCAGTGTTGGGTCTTGACTTTCATCATGACATGACACTGGTCGAGTACTGAGGACTTAGGGGCATGGACCATCCCAGAGAACCTAAGAGAGGAGGACCACAACAACAACAGGGGAATAACATAGATTTCATCCAGAAAGTTTGTAAACTCACCATACCTTCTTTTGATGGATTGTCCAAATGCACTGCCAGAGATGGGGTACAAAAGTTAGACATGTACTACAAGCTCAACCAGATGATCGAGACGGAGGCTAGTGACTCTCCTGTATTTGAGGGACAGTTGGATGGACATGATGCTAGTGCATGTCCTTCATCTTCTTCGTCAAGAAATGTTGAGGATTCAACACTTCAACATACTGGTGACACTTGTGAGGATCCATATGTGTTGGCACTTAGACATGATGAGATTAGGAGGTTGGATGACCTACCTATGGGTGTAGACATGGCTTCCAGGAAGTCATGTATGGAGGATGATGAGCTTCCTATGATGAGTGAGACACATTTTTCATCTTCTCAATCATATATGCTAGCCACGACACATGCGGATATTAGTGGCATTCCTGATATGGTATAGGAGCCTTGTGTGGGGATTGTACACAAGGGACATATGGATCTGCAGACCTAGGAGGAGAGGTATGGCTTGGAGATATTTGACCTTACACATACCTATCAGTATGAGGAGAGTGAGTCACCACTCTTGGAGATTCCATTGATGGACCAGGTTGTGGAGATCGACAGCTTGTTGGGACACTTACTCTCAGGATCGATCTACAGTGATGATGATACACTCTTTAATAGTTGGGATGACCATAGAACGTGTCTGGACACATCTGTATGGAATCCAAGCGTAGATGATATTAGTAGGGTGAGCGCATAGGAGGATACAACTGCCCATACAGGATACAGTGCGATTCAGATGGGGGTAGCAGTTGGTGATGGTGTGCATTGGCCTACAGGAGGACTCGATAGCATAGTGGACAGTAGGCAATTCAGTGCCTTATCTTTTGGGGAGTGTGTTGTTGGGGATTCCATTGTTGACACTAGCAGTGAGGGGAATGAGGTAGAACCTCAACGGGACTGTGATCAGGAGTCACAACACTGGATGGGACAATTGAGAGTCATCGAGGACATGATCATGGTAGCCACTCGATGCATTGATGATACACATGCATTGGTGGCATGTTATTGATGGAGGGACTCGATGGAACATGATAGTTCAAATAGGGGACTTGCCATTGATGAATTCCATACACTCATGGAGAGAGTGACTATGATGAGGGATGACTACCAGTAGTTATTGATGGATAGAGATTACCTATTGGAGATTGGTGAGATGTATCATAGGGCACTGAGGGATCAGGAGCTTGAGGTGGATCGACTCAATCCTGAGTTGGTGAGCACACGAGGATTCTTGGAAGGCACACAGACAACCCTTCAAGAATCAGAGTCCAGATTAGATGAGCTTCTTGAGGAGACTGGTCATATATGCACTATATCTATCTCAACAGAGAGTCAGATATGTTCCTTAGTTACATTGTTGGAGGATATCTGGGTGTCGCAGGGGCCACCATTCATGGGTAGTTCTGAGACAATCGGTCATACACATACACATGAGGATTCTAGAGCTAGGGGAAGTTATGAGGATGCTTTCATTTGTGTTTGAGGATTGGTTGATATCCACATAGAGGTTGATCTGACAGTACACCTTAGACATATGATGATGAGAAAGATGTACAGTGGGATTCATGGGGACACATTGGATGGAAAGGAGGAGACACACTTAGTGGAGCATGGAGATTCCTCTCCCTTGCAACAACACATAGTTCTGGGAGATCACATTCACAATAGAAAAAACTACCTGAGTGATGATGGAGGGAGAGTGGTTGACCAACAGTTTGTGGAGTTATCTAATATTGTACCCGATAGTTGGACTTTAGGCGATTATTCACCATGGGTGTTAGTGGATGAGATTTTGGTCCAATCCTGGGGATTGACCAAAGCATATGATACTTTCCAGTCCTACAGTTGGGTGCATATATTTATGATATCCTTTCTCGACACTTTTATCATTAAAAACATCATAGGGGGTGCTAGACAGTGGCAGGGGACATGGAGAGTTGGTAGGCTGAGACCACCTAACAGGAGTGTCTTGATTGCATACATCAGGATAGGGGTGGATCATCAGGGGCAAACAATTGAGGTCCTAGGCATGATGGAGAGTATCCTAGGCCATGGGACGATAACTCAAAGGTTGCTACATATTCAGACTCTCATTGGGATGAGGGTGGATGGATTTCGACAGTTATCAGTAGGGAACATTAGCAGTTAGTGGGGATTGGAAGTAATGAGCTTCCAAATTTGACATGGGATCCTGGAGTCCATTGGGTCGATAGTTTGTTTCATCTTATGAGGATCCATGCGTGCAGGGTTCAGTATGGATACTTTGAGAAAACAATCATGATCATAGTAGAACAACATCAACATGATGGTCCCTATTAGAGACTAGCATGGGACCCTGGGATTACAGGGATGGAAATTTCATTGATTGATGGAGATGAGTGGATGTTTGCAAGGGGGGGGTCACTTTGATTTTCCATTGAGTTTCAGTATTGGGGAGAGCACGTCACTCACTGGTGATTCGTTGAGGTCTTGTAGTACCTCACTATGGCAGCAGCACGTTCAGTCGGTGGGGGTCGTGCTGAGTTTGGTATGGTCTGGTAGGATAGACCCATTTTAGGTTGAGGCCATATTTTATGTACAGGAGACTCATGGTTTTGATATGATAAAGAAATATACTCCACAGGGCATTGTAGTTCACATTTTGATATGGGATCCGGGGATTGGAGTGCTTGGTAGTTCAACGTTTGATCGAGTTGAGTTTTGAGTAGAGTGGTTGCTTGGGGAGTTGACTAAGATTCTTTGGCCATTGATCATTCTACTCATCAAGAGAATGTGGGTGTCATGTGTGGTGAGCACTTGGAGAGACCACATCTTGAGGGGAGTCTACCTTGTGTCACATAGGTGGATATGGGACCCCGATATCATATGTAGTTGGATTCAATAATTGCTTGAGGAAAAGCAATATTTTGGCAAGGAGGACTGTAATGTCCCCATTTTGGGACATTATAACATTACAACATTTCAGAGTGTTATGCCTACCCAAGTAGCTAGATAGGGGTGAAAAAGAGTTCAAGAGATATTGAGGGGTTTATTTGGGCCCGACTTGCATCGATGATCATTAGGATCCATTCCACATAGTTGGGCTTTGGTTTCATTGCATTTCGACGATTTTCGTAATTTTGAGTTATTATGGGTCATATCTTAATTAAATTCACTAAGAAGGTCATAATGGGCATATTACTTGGATAAACCTCTTATTGTAATAGCTCATCGGAATCGGGAGGAAGAGCACTATAGGATAAGATGATAAGAAGTGACTTTCAGTGGCCGAAGAAGCCATCAGGATGGATAAATCACTTTTTAGAGGTAAAATGGTTAATTGATTAATTAATTAAGTGGTTTAATCAAGGAATAATAAAATAAAGTAAAATTCACTTGGAGGGAAAAGGTCAACAACGAATTAGGGTTTCGGGAAGCTATAAAGGAAGGGTAAAGAAACCTAATTCATTATGCATTGTTATGATTTGATGTTGAGAGTTCCCAGAGGAGGAGGAGAGTCGACCTTACTATTTTGTGGATTTCTAGAGGAAACCACCACCATTGATCGGTTTTGGTGTTGAGAGACACACCCTAGCCCATCAGAGATACCATCTAGGTATTTCATCGTACTGTTCAGGAGTATCCATTGTAGAGTGCGTAGCTCAGCTAGTGAGGGCACAAGTCAGTTTGAGGGTTTGGAGAGCTGGATGAGATCTGTATCCAGATTGCAGTTTCCTTCCAACCCATTTGAGATCCAGCCAGGGCGCTTCTATTGAGCCATATATCATCAAATTATGATGGTGGAATATTGCAGATCAGTTCATTCAACCATTTAGGGTGCAACTCTTCTAGACATATATTTGGTGTTGCGTGCAGAGTATCAGAGAAGATCTAGACAAATCCTATTGACCCAGTTCCGCATTTGGCGAGACGATCGTTTTGAGCCCTATAGCAGCACATTCCATTGGTGGAATCCTTTGGGGTGCATCCAGTGTCCTAGGAGGCGCGCAAATCTCCCAGGGGTATAGATCCAGTGCCCCAGAGACCAGATCCAAGATCCGACACTCATCCATTTCAGTCTAGAGGCCAGGGTGCTTCTATTGGAGCAATTTCTGGTGCATTCCAATGGCCTATTCTTCCGGACGCGTTTTCCAGTTGGTAGCGGTTACCGTACTTCTCCAAAATTGCATATTTTTGCCAATGTATCCGTGCATGCATCAGATCTACTATCATCTTTTGATCATGGGTATTTTGATGTTATTTTCTTGTATTCCAGTGATGATCCATGATATCTAGCTGATGATTATATTCTATATTTCTAGTATGCTATTGTATTTCCATGCTTGAGTCATATAATACATGTTATTGAGCAGTTGATGTTATTTACTTCCACATGCATCCTTATATGTTATTTAAACCATAAATACGCAACATGCAGATGCAATAACCAACATGCACATGCAATAACCCACATGCACATGCAATAACCATCAATATCTCAAGCATACAATTGAAACACATCTAGAAACCCCCCAGTGTATCAGATCTGCAAGACAGAACATTAGATCAGTAGTAGATATCTTGATCAGCGGGATCATGGATATTACATCCTACATTCATTTTGGGTTGATTGACCTTGTTTATTTTCTTGTGAGTTGTTCTTGAAAAAGGGTGGCTTAAAACTGGCCTTCCTTTGCTCTGCTCATAAAGATACTTTTCTCTCGTTATGGCTTCCTCCAAATTCCCTGTGTTATCATATTGTATCTTGTCACTATATAATCAAGGTAAAACACTCATAAGCCTTTTGATTTTTACCTTTTCATACTTTATGAAGTCAACATATTTCAATAAATCAAAAAATATCTTCTCATATTCATTAATTTTCATGCTTCCCAACTTGAGTTAGAAGAACTATTTCATCTTCCTTTCATAGCAATGCTCAGAAAAATATTTCTCTTGGAAATATCCTTTGAACTGCCTCCATGAGACCTTATTTTCATTAAGGTGCTTGGATTTCTTAATATGATCCCACCACATGGTTGTCTTTCATTGCAAGTGATATGTTGTAATTCTAGATTCTACCCTTGAGGGGTAATCATGCAGTTGGAAATATTTCATTATTTACAACAACTAGGCCTCGACCTCTTCTCCTTTCTCATGCACACCATTGAAAGTTGGTGACTTGATTTTCCTAATTTCACCTTGAAATATGTCTTCCTCAGTGTTGATGTTTGAACAATGTTAGGAATACATTCTTCCATATATATATATATATATATATATATATATATATATATATATATATATATATATAT
>SNQJ01S0000952.1:304908-318410 GCA_010110895.2 Picea sitchensis
GCGGCCATATCTTGCAAATCTTGATCACCCAAGCATAGGTATGCCTGCCTTGGGTTTTGAAATATGTCATGATATTTGTTGGATGTTGATGTGCAGCTTTTGTCAGGTTCTCCGAGTCCATACCCTTGCTTGAACATCTGCAAAGTATTTCAGTCATCAGTTCGTATCTTCTGACTTCATACTTTGGGGGGATTCTGTTACACGTCAAAATTTCTAAGTATCGCATTGTCCCTGTCAATCGTCGTAAGTGTCGCATCTTCCCTACAGCTTTCGCAAGTGTTGCAAGTTGACCACTAGTGTCGTAAATGATGGTCGGGTATAATGTCATGATAACGACACTAAGGAAGCACTTATGACACCTCATATGACTGATTTGAAGAGCAAGAACTGATCCACTGGAATCAAAGAAATTTTAACACCTAAAAGAAGACCTGAAATAGTGGTTTGGAAGGGGAACGCTCCTCTAATACTGCTAGAGAAGCGTTGGCACCCCTACACCATGGTCCAGAAGCGTTATAACGCTCTTCAGCCCTTCTGGAGGAGCGCTGCTCACCTTAAGAGCGCTGGCGCTTTCCCAAGGCACATCAGGGGTGCTATAACACTCTGATACCCCTTTGGGGGAGAGCTCCCTATTCTGGATCAATTGTTAGCCCGTTGAGTCGAATGAGGAGGAGATCATTCGAGATTAGAAGGCAGTTATGCTCGAATTCTTGGTTTCATCAAAGATCCCTGATCCAAGGAGATGGTTCCTAACTAGCTCTAAACATAACTCAGGGGGTTAGGCCTTGCCCAACCTATATAAACAGGCTTCATGATGGTGGAAAAGGGGGAATAAATGAACATATGAAACTTATGATATTGGAGGAAACCGACAGTCAGCCAAAGAGAAGTGATTAGTGAAGTTTCTGCCATCCAGGTTGTGGATCTTTCAGGCAAGGGTTGGACGAAGAGGACTTGACGAAGCTATCGCATTCACATCTACGATTGTAAGTACTGTTGTCGTTATTCTCATTAATATGACAAGCTTGGCCTGTTTCTTTCTAGTTTGTGTCTGATGTTACACGAACTTATCATTCATTGATAGATCTGTTTTCAAGCTAATGTCAATAGAGTAGGAAGTGGTTGTATCTTTTTTTGTCCACAGACCTCAGCGAGGAGCAAAATAATTGGAATGCAACTCGGAGCGTGCAGGGACAAATGATGATTAAAAGGTACTTCTGTTATTCTCCCTTCTCATGCATTAGGCTTAGATAGATTTGAAAGGAAGTCAGTGTCCACGTTAAGCATTTTTCTGTCTAGGGTTAAGGTCAAGCTCTAGAGGTCGATCTACTTGTTCGTAGGCAGATTTTACTACAACATGAGCGATCCAACGACTCCTATTGGCTCAGATCCTACGACCCGATTTATCCTGAGCTTGCACTTAGAAAACCAATCACCATAACCTTCTTGCTCCTCTGCAAGATCTGATGGCTTCCGGGACTTCGTGAATCCTCCATGGAGGATTTCGACCGTCAAATGCATCCTTATCAACTCCTGTGAAATGAACAAGTACGCCTTCATGAAACTCATCCACCAGTGAACAACATAGTTTCGCCTCCTTCTGACACTTCAAGGCACTATCTCTTCTGCTTTTACCACAAACTTTGAGTCTTCAAAAATACTCCTGCACGCACTCCTTGTGACAATTCTTCAAATAATTCCAAGCGTTTGAACCTCTTCAACTCTATGCACTCTCTGCGACAACTGTCTTTCAACAATTTCGCTTAGGTTGCAAACTCTGAGAATCTACTCGGCCAGTGCAGAACTTGCATGGCTCCTATGCTTAACTTGCACTTCTACGAGAATGAGAACAATGTTATCCCTCCTGAGATTGTAGAGAGGAACTCTAACTTCTGTCAATGTACACCTTGCGGACAATTTCACTGCACTCCTTGCAAGAAAACTCTTGCTCAGACAGAGAAACAATTGAAACTCATTCTTTACTCTCCCTCTCTTCAGATTTCAGACATTAAATATGAAATCATACATTCCCACATCAAA
Source organism: Picea sitchensis (assembly GCA_010110895.2). NCBI lineage: Eukaryota > Viridiplantae > Streptophyta > Pinopsida > Pinales > Pinaceae > Picea > Picea sitchensis. Next base: position 306,949 of record SNQJ01S0000952.1, read on the forward strand.
GAAAATGCATAACAGAGAGTAAACAAGCATATATCAATCAGCATGTACAAACACAGAAAGCAATTGAACACCATGAGTCTAAACTAAAGATCTTTGTGTTAATCCAGAACTTCTGTACATGGGTTTTTACTCTACACAGCTCTCTGCTTCTTCTTCTCTATTCTCTCTTGATCATGCTGCTAATAATACAATGATACAAGTGAGGGTGTCTATATCCATTTTCCCTCCGACTCCTAAAACTATCTAATATAAGAATTTAAAGCTACCTACTTACATTTACTAGCATAAATGCCTCTTAGTCCTTCAAACGAGAGATGGACACTTAAGGTCTGATTACAATCTACAGGTATGCACTTTATTAATTGTTTCATTTATGTTTGGCGTATCAAACTTCAAAATATTTCAAACAATTCATCATGTGCCAAAATGCGTTGGTGTTTGTCCCTCGTTTGCTTGTTGTTGGCGATGCTCCTGCATCATACTCCTTCACTTGAAAATTTTCATGGGCTCCTGTCCATGAGCTCTCGCACGGTCTATCCATGCTTCTGGATCTTTGCTTCATTCTTCTGGTCCTTTTGCTAACTCTTTTGTCCAATATGCTTTCCATCTGTGGCTTCTCTGCAACTGGCATCTGTTTAGTCCACTGAACCTCTGGTTGTTCATTACCTGCTTCTTCTTCCTCAACATTGTAAGGGTAAAAATCTGAGATGTTAAATATCAGAGAAATTCTGATCCCGTCGGGTAATTCAATCTCAGAAGCATTTTCCCCAAATTTCTTCAAGACCTTACATGGTCCAATCTTCTTCATCTTCAGTTTGTTATATGTCCCCTTCAGGAACCTTTCCTTTCTCAGATGTGCCATAATCAAATCACCAACTTCAAATTGAAGTTGTTTCCTATGTTGATCTGCTCTACGCTTATACTCTTGGCTCGAGTTATTCAACCTCTCTTTCACCTGGCTGTGAAGTTCCTTCATCACTTTTGCAAAATCCTCTACACTAGCACTCCTAGTTGCATTCTGTTATGAATCTCTCAAATCATATACCCCTCTTGGTTGCATCCCGTAAACAATCTGGAATGGACTCTGCCCTGTGATTCTATTGATTGAATCATTGTAGGCAAATTCCTCCTGTGGAAGAATATTGTCCYACTGACTGTGGTGTTCTGTCACCAAGCTCCTCAGCAAGTCTCCCAAACTTCTATTCACAACTTCTATCTATCCATCCATCTGAGGATGATAAGATGAACTGAACGATAAGTTTGTTCCCAGCTTTTTCCATAAGGTTCTCCAGAAGTGTCACACGAACTTGGTGTCTCGATCCAAAACTATGCTCCTTAGTAAGCCGTGAAGTCGAATAACTTCTTTGAAAAACAGATTCACAATGTGAGTTGCGTCACTGGTTTTATAACACAGTATGAAGTGTGCCATTTTAGAAAATCTTTCCACCACTATAAAGATCGAATCAAACCCTCTTTGTGTTCTAGGTATCCCCAATATGAAGTCCATGCTTATAGCATCCCACGGCCTCTCTGGTATGGGTAACGGTTGATATAAGCCTACATTCTGCCTCTTTCCTTTTGAATGCTGACAAATTCTACATCTATCCACGAATCATTTGACGTCTGCTCTCATTTCTGGCCAAAAATATGACTCGTTTGACTTTGAGAACGTCTTGTCATGACCAAAATTGTCCAACCAATCCTCCACTATGTTTCTCCTTCAACAAATTCTCCCTCATGGAGCATTTTGGAATACAAAGTTGATTACCCTTAAACAATAATCCTTCCTGGATCATGTATTCTGTCCATTGACTTTTGTCCCTAAGAATTGGATTCTCAGCTGCTCCATATGCCTCCTTAAAATCTGGATCATCTCTGTACATGTCCCTGAGATCATCAAAAGCTAGTGTTTTGACTCTGAACTCCTGCAACAACAAACATTTCCTGCTCAAAGCATCAACAACTTTGTTAGCAATTCAAGAAATATGCTTAATTACAAAAGTAAATTTCTGCATGTATTCAACCCATTTTACATTTCTTTGATTCAACTTCTTTTCTTGAGTCACAAATTGCAAAGAATGATTGTCACTGTATAAGAAAAACTCCTTAGGAATCAAGTAGTGTTTCCACTTCTTCAATGCTTGAATAATAGCATAGAATTCCTTGTCATACATGGAGTATTTCACTTTCACTTCATTCATCTTCTCACTGAGGTATGCTATCGTCCTGTCTTCTTGGCTCAAGACTGCCCCTATTGCAAATCCACTTGCATCACATTTTACTTGAAATGTCTTTTTGAAATCTGGTAACACCAAAATTGGTTGTTCCATGATTTTCCTTTTCAACAAATTGAATCTTTTCTCAGCCTCTTCTATCCAGTGAAAAGACTTGTGTCTCTTCTTCACTGTGTCCATCATCGGTGCACTAATTCCATTGAAATTCCTGATGAACTTCCTGTAGAAACTAGCCAATCCGTGAAAACTTCTCACCTCAAATATACTCTTTGCCGATGGCCAATTCTTAATTACCTCCACCTTATCTGGATCCATCCTCAACTTGTCTGCAGAAATAACAAAACCCAAATAAATGAGCTCTGTCTTCATGAATGAGGATTTCTTCATATTTATCAGCAGCTTCTCTTGTTGTAGCTTCTTCATCACTGTAGACAAATGTTTTAGATGCTCTGCGTCCGTTTTACTGAAAATCAGTATGTCATCAAGATACACAATGAAATATTTTTCGATGAAATCCTTTAGGACCTCATTCATCAATCTCATGGAAGTGCTTGGTGCGTTCGTTAAGCCAAACAACATAACAAGCCATTCATATAACCCTTCATTGGTATTGAATGTTGTCTTCCATTCATCACCTTCTCTCATACGAATTTGGTGATATCCATTCTTCAAATCAATCTTCAAAAAAAATTTGGCCCCACTCAAGCAATCCATCAAATCATCCATTCTGGGCAATGGAAATATGTACCTAATGGTTATCTTGTTGATCGCTCTCGAGTCAGTACACATCCTCCAGCCTCCATCTTTCTTTGGACTGAGAACTGTCGAAACATCACACAAACTCAATCTTTCTCTAACCAACCCTTTGTCCATTAAATCCTAGACCTGTCTTTTGACTTCTTCATTCTCCCGCAATGTCAATCTGTACACTGCTTTGTTTGGTAAACTAGCTCTAGGTATGAGATCAATATGATGACTCACACTTCTGATCGATGGCAATGAACGAGGTAGTTCATCCACTCCTATGTCAACAAACTCTTCCAACAGTTTCTGAACCTCTTCCGATAAATCGTCTACCCTTGTACTGGCTAAAACAATTTTAGGCTTCCTGACCACAATGAATTGTAGTTCCTCCTTCTTCTTAACCTCTGTAAGAAGTTCCTTCCCACTCATGTGAAGTACAGTGTTGCTTACTTGAGGTTTCATCTCTTTGTCCTTAATCGACAACAACATGTGAGTTCTCCCATTCTTCTCTAGGGTGTATGTGTTCTTCCTCCTCTCATGAATCACATTCCTGTCATATTGCCACAGTCTACCCAACAATAGATGCCAAACATCCATGGGAATAACATCACAGAGTATTTCATCTTTATACCCTCCTATTTTAAACTCAACTAAACATTGTTTAGTGACATTTACCTGATGTCCTTTTTGTAGCCACAAAACTCTATATGGGATCGGATGTTCAATAGTCTCTAGCTCCATCTTTTCTACCATCTCTGTAGAAATGATATTATTTGTGCTACCACTGTCCACAATGACTTTTCATTCCCAATCTTTGGTCTTGCAAGCGGTCCGAAAAATTCTGTTCCTTTGGACCAAACTCAACACCTCCTTCTCTGGTGTTAAGAGAACTTTTCGCATCATCAACAATATTTCGCCTTTAGCATCCTCTGCCTCAACATTCCTTATTTGTGCTTTGGCAATGTAAGTTTCACCACTTTATTTCTTTTTGTCTAGACACTCATAAGATTTATGTCCGACCTTCCCACATGTGAAGCATTTCACCACTCCACCTCTTCCTCTTCGTCTACCTCTGGTATGAGGAAAAATGTTTCCATCAGCATACTAACCTCTCTGTTCAGTATGCTGCCCTCTCTGTCAGCTTCCACCTCCTTGGGTTTCTAATTTCTATCCTGGGCAACTGATTTTCCTCTGGGCTGACTTCTACCTCGGCTTCTTAGACCTTGTTTTCGGCTCATCTTCTCTTCATCTTTTAGAGCCATATGATAAGCATATTCCACCATTCGAATGGTCATCATGCTCATCTCATCTTGAATATCATATCGTAGACCATTCATATATCTAGCAACTTTTTCATCATCACTTTCGTGATGACCTGCCCTGATGTTCAACGTGTAGAATTCTTCATTGTACTCCTTTACTGACATCAACTTCTATCTCAAATTTTGCATTCTTCGAAATAGAGTAATTTGCTAATCCCTGGGAATGAATTTCACCTTCATCTTCGCGATCATCCTATCCCAACTCTTGATCCTCTTCTTTCCTTTGCAGCGTCTGTCAGCTTGTAGCTCATCCCACCACAATGCTACATGTCCTTTTAATCTTGTGACAACATGTTTGACCTTTTTGTCTTCCTCGACATCTTCATAATCAAAATATGTGTCCAGAGCTCTAATCCAGTCTAGAAGATCTTCAGCATCCAGGTTTCCTTCATATACTGGAATATCCATTTTTTCCCTAGCACCCATTCTTGCAACATCCCTAATCAGGCATTCATTCACTACATCTTTTTCTATAACTTCTTCTCTTTCATGTCTAGCTTCATATTCACTTTCAGATTCACTGACATCTCCAACACCATATGTGCACCTTTGTGTTTTCTCCATGTCCTTGATTCTGGCGCGTATGTCATGCATCTCTCTTTCCATGGCTGGATTTGGCACCTGCCTACCCCTTCCTCTTGGCATTTCCCTTTCCTTTGGTGGATCGGGTGTTTTCCTGTCTCTTCTTCTCGATGACATGGATGAGATTTCTTTCTTGCTTTCCCTGTCTGAAGTATACAAATAGAGTCAAGCTCTGATACCAATTGACGTAGACCTATCGGCCCTCGGGCTGAGATCCGCTCACAAGATCATTCTTTAAACCCTTTGAGTTGGATTGGCTCTATCAGATTCCCTGCTGGAATCTCCTTTCAAATCATTCCACAGGTCCTTCAGGAAGCTCCCTATGCGAACAACACTAGGCATGAGCTCCTTTATCCCCAAGTGACCACAACACTATGACCAAGGGCCTAACCCAAGGTCCTTTTTACAACTCACAATCTCGCGGGTTCATGAGTCGAGGCTCCTGACTCTTCCTTCTAAATCTCGGGATACCTGAAATGTCAATACAGTTATGGCTCTTCCTATGTCATCTCCTTCCTCACATGACCATATCGAGGCTAAGTGCTAGCACTTCTCGCTACTCACCACTTCGTGAGTTCGAATGTGCAACCTTGGTACCTTTCTTTCACGAACCCCCGAGAGGTGATGTTGACTTTTCTCCTCTCATTCTCGCTACTCGTGATTTTGTGAGTTGAAGGGTCGAGCTCACATACTCTTATCTTGCGAATCCCCGAGATGTGAGAAGTCAATGAAGTGTTGACTCCTTCCACTAGGTGATGTGTGTCCCCTTGTCTATTTCTCAGGCCCACCTAGTGGTTTTGTCACATGTTTCCTCCGTGCCTCAACTCTCGACACTTCACGAATTCTGTAGTTGAGACGACGTCCTTCCAACCTATGAACCTATGAATATGTGAAATGTGGGATGAGGCTCTGATCCAATGGTCCTCCCTTAACCCGGATCCAATGACTGTCTTTTCTCCTTGCGACTTCGCTACTTGCGACTTGGAGCACCAAATATTTGGGCTCTCACCTTGTGAACCTCCGAGTTCATGAGATCCCTTGATCTCTGCCACCTATCCTCCTCCTATGGACGGATGCGATTCTCTCGTGACTTCACCACTCGCAAACTTCTTTTCCTGACCTCCGATGTCTGAATCCCTAATACGGGTGATCTCGCGGCACGTGTCTTTCCAATTGGACGGCTTAGATTATTTTGCTATTTCGCTACTTCACCTTTCGCAACCTCATGAATCTTGATGCAAGGGTTTCAATTCTCCAACTCATGAAGCCCCGAAATGAGATTACACGAGAGATCCAATTGCACCTGTTGGCTCAGATCCTATGGCCTGATTTCTCCTGAGCTTGCACTTAGAAAACCACTCACCATAACCTTGTTGCTCCTTTGTAAGATATGACGGCTTCCAGGACTTCACAAATCCTCCATGGAGGATTTCAACCATCAAATGCGTCCTTATCAACTCCTGCGAAATGAACAAGTACGCCTTCACGAAACTTATCCACCAATGAACAACATCGTTGCGCCTCCTTCCGACACTTCAAGGAACTATCTCTTATGAGATTTTACCACAAACTTTGAGTCTTCAAAAAGACTCCTGCACGCACTCCTTGTGTCAATTCTTCAAATACTTCCAAGCATTTGAACCTCTTTGACTCTTCGCACTCTCTGTGACAACAGTCTTTCAACAATTTTGCTCAGGTTGCAAACTCTGAGAATCTACTCGGCCAACGCACACCTTTCATGGCTCCTTTGCTTAACTTGCACTTCCGCGAGAATGAGAACAATGTTATCCCTCCTAAGCTTGCAGAGACAAACTCTGACTTCTGTCAACACACACCTTGTGAAAAATTTCACTGCACTCCTTGCAGGAAAACTCTTGCTCAGATAGAGAAACAATTGAAACTCATTCTTTACTCTTCCTCTCTTAAGATTTCAGACATTAAATATGAAACCATACATTCGTGCATCAAAGCAAATGCATAACAGAGATTAAACAAGCATATATCAATCAACATGTACAAACATAGAAAGAAATTGAACACCATGAGTCTGAACGAAAGTTCTTTGTGTTAATCCAGAACTTTTGTACATGGGCTTTTACTCTACACAGGTCTCTACTTCTTCTTCTCTATTCTCTCTTGATCATGTTGCTAATAATACAATGATACAAGTGAGGGTGTCTATATCCATTTTCCCTCCGGCTCCTAAAACTGTCTAATCTAAGAATTTAAAGCTACCTACTTACATTTACTAACATAAATGCCTCTTAGTCCTTCAGATGAGAGAGGGACGCTCAAGGTTTGATTACAATCTACAAGTATGCCCTTTCTTAATTGTTTCATTTATGTTTGGCGTATCAAACTTCAAAATATTTCAAACAATTCATCATGTGCCGAAATGTGTTGGTGTTTGTCCCTCGCTCGCTTGTTGTTGGCAATCCTCCTACATCACTTATTGTTACCCTTCTAAAAAATAACTAAAATTCATATATTTATGTTGTATGGAAGCCGCGGCTATGGCCTAGTCAGTCCACATGGTTTTGTAATGATGTATTTATGCTATGGAGTCATGTTTATCTTCGAACCTTGAGAAGAAGTTTGAAATGTGGGATACTTTAGGGGTAAGTTCAGAACCTTATAATTTTAATTGAAATGGCACACTCACATCATCCTTGGAAGCATTTAATGGCTTAAGTGGTTAGTAATGGTTAGGATACCAGTAATTTCTTTGTGTTTGTAATGTCTTCATACCATGCCCGTGAATAGAGAAAATATTGAGTGTATCAAGGAGTGAATAGGTGACTTTACCTTTAAAGGAGATGATAAATTGAGTAAAACATGAAGAGAAGAAATGAATGATATGGGAAGGGTAGGATTATGACTCAAGGCTTAATCTTTAGTGGGTGGTTAGATTTTGTTATTAAGGGAGGTATAGTATCATAAGGCTTGTAGGATTCTATTTCATTCATTGGATTACAATCATTAATGAGTTGTGCAGCAGTGAACCGAGATTATAGATATTATTTATAGGCCAAATCAAGGTGAATTCATTACTAGATTGTCTTTGGAATCTAAAACCTTGGGGAATTAATGATTTCATCAAGTGGATAAAAGAATGAAAAATGTTAGAAGAGATAATGATCATGATGATGAGGCTCTCAGAGTCTTAACTGGAATTTTCAAACCCTTGTGTGCAGAGATGGAAATTGGAGTGTGAATGTTTGTATTGAAAAGTGAGGTTATACCTTGAAGACTCTAGTTCAGACTGAAATGATTCAACTTGATCAAGAGTACATAGGAATGGGAAGAATGGAGTCTAGGAAAAGAAACTAGAATTCTTGTTGTTGATCATTAAACTACGATTGGAGAGTCTACGTTAGATTCACAATGGATGATGTTTCATATTTAAATTTAAGAAAGTTAGAATTTTTTAATGAATAGATCCCTACAAGAAGACACCAAAATTTTAGAATAGTACCTTGCGGTGCACGACAGAAGGACACTAGTGTTTGGTGGTTGTTAATTACTTATGCGCGTTTCTTTCTTCATTCATTGATAGTGTTTTTACTATTACCTTCCTGCAGAAAAAAATAAAAAATAAAATAAAATAAAAAAGATGTAGCACTCGTTATGCATCATATGTTATCGTAATGAAGAGGGGTCGTTACATATGGTAACATAGAGGGTTCGACCCTGTGGCTGTGGATTTCCAGGATTTCCACTACAATAAATCCTTGAGTTAACATAGCGCTAATTAAAACCTTAACGTATCCATGCAATGATCTCAATTAGAGGACGCCACTGAGGTTTGTGGCATGGTGTCATGGAAGTAGGTGTGACGCCTCCAGGAGTGATCACACCTTCAGAGTATGACCCCCAATGGGAGGAACCAGTCCTTGGGATGGATTAGATGGTTGAAGGGATGGTGATGGTATGACAAGGCCCTTCAAGGGATTGTCAAAAGGCCTCGATTCACCATCTGTTCTGAGTGAGGTCAGGGCACCTGTACCCTTGAGGGTCCACAACGCACCACAAACAGTACTGTTAGCATCCACCAAGAACTTGAGAGAGATGAGTTCTCGAATCCTCAAGTGGTACAGATGGTTGTGCCATTGAGGCATTGTTGTAGATCAAGGCGATGTGCTTCATGCTTTGCAGCTATGACCTCTAGCATGAAGGTTCGCATGGTGGTTTTTCAACTAAAGGGGGAGTGCTCTTATATGATGGAAGATGCTCCTACCACTTCTGAACATGGTCGTCGACGATGTGTCATGGAAATTGTTCGAGGAATGGTTCTAGGAGAGGTATCTTCTGAGGAATTCATTGAGCATCAGCTCAACGAGTTTGATGCCTTGCGATAAGGCAGTTGCATAGTACCCAAGTACGAAGCAAATTTTGGAGCTTCTTTGGTATGCTCTGCACCAAATTACCCAGAAACTTAAGGTCAAGAAGTTCAAGTTTGTGCTTGTTGTTAGAATCTGGCTTCTACTTCGGGTACCGAAAATACTGGACCGAAGAAAGTGTGTTGTATTGTGGGGGGGCACATTACCAACATTACTACCCAGAGGAAAGGGCTAGAGCATTTGGATTAGTTGGACTCACTACCATGGGAGTTTTCGGCAAGGCCCATCAAATTCATGCAGTGGTGAATAACTGTCAGGAATAGCACCAGTGGACTGTGCTTGATACGTTAGGTACCATCGCTGACCAGACCCTTAGTATTTTTATAGATCCTTGGGCTATCGAGAGTTTCATTTTTGGTGTAGCACTAAAAATTATTAAGGTAAAGGAAGTCGAACATGATGAGTTTAGCTTTGTAGAGATCGATTATGGAGCTGAACAGAAGGTTGAAAGAAAGGTTATGGGTTGTACCCTTAACCTCGGAGAGTTTATAACTAGGGCCAACCTATACCTCACGATCTTATGATCTCATGATGTCGTGATTGGTATGGACTAGTTGGAATCACATGAGGCGATACTCAACTATAAGATGAAACAATTGAGATTGTTCGATGTTGAGGGACAAAGATGAATGATTGTATATCAGAACCAAAGAGTTTCCCTGAGTTTTATCTCTTCCTTACAACTACGGAAGAGCATGCGCGAGGGGTGTAATATTTATGCGATCCTTCCGTTAAAAAAAAAGGGAGTAACAAAAGGTCTAGAACACCTTCCAGTGGTGAGAGAGTTTGTATATGTCTTCCCAGAGGAGTTACCTGGGATTCTGCTGGAGATGGAATTGGAGTTTACCATAGACCTAAAACCAAGGACCGAACCATTAGCAAGGACGCCTTATCGTATGTCAACCCCAGAGTTACAGGAGTTGAGAATTCAACTGAAGGAGTTGCTGGACCTAGGACTTATACGTCAGAGTGTGTCACCATGGGGTGCACCTGTTATTTTCATATGAAGGAAGGATGGGTCATGGAGACTCTTCATTGACTACCATCAATTGAACAAGGCAACGATCAAGAATCAATATCCATTGCCAACGATTGATGATCTATTTGATCAGATGAAGGGTTCAACGGTGTTTTCCAAGATCAATTTGCGATCAGGTTATCACCAGTTACGGATCAAGGAGGATGACATCCCGAAGACCGCCTTTAATATGAGGTTTGTTCATTACGAGTTTATTGATTAACTGTTTGGATTGACAATGCCCCAGAGGTGTTTATGAGTTTGATGAATGGGGTGTTCTGCGGGTACTTGGACAAGTTCATCCAAGTATTCATTGACGATATTTTGATTTACTCTCGGATGACAAAGGAGCATGATGAGCACTTGCACTTGGTACTACAATATCTGCGAGAACACAAATTGTATGGGATGTTTTCCAAATGCTCATTTTAACAATCAAAGATTCACTACTTAGGGCATGTTGTTATCCACAATTTTGGTCATTGTGATGATGTCATGATGATGTTATGATGATAGCAAATCAAATTCCTCATTAAAGAACTCCTTCCTGAAAAGGGTTGCTCTTATCTATTTCCAGAAGTCATGTTTTGAGGAATGTTCGCAGGCTGCATATATACTCTCCTGCGGGAATCCTTAATTCTCGCAGGTTGCATTCAACTAGGGTGTGAACTTCTCGCACTGTAATCATTTCTAGGGTGCGGACATATTTTTACAAAGGAAAAAGCTAAGATTCTCAAGCCTTCTAGAAGGGAATCTTCTAGAAGGGTGAGTTGGTATTCGAATGGTTGTTTAGAAGCTGGCATTCCATATTTATTGGGATCATTCTTATCCTAGCAACTAACCTATTCTCTCTTATAAATTGATGAGAATACTCATGGAAAGGGTTAACAAGAAGTTGGCAAGCTTGAGAGATCTATTGGAGAATTGGTACATTATTGTATGGAGAATTGATGCTACAGCAGATAGAGACAACATCAAGGTCATCATAAGTAGTTGATTTTATTCATGCATGAGCAAGTGTGTGTGTCAGAACTAGAAGCCATTGAAAGGGGATATACAACATCAAGGCTCAGGTTGTATATTTCTCTTTCAGTTAATTCAATACATGAATATGTCCCTTTCCCATAATGATGATGTCATCTTATTACATGATTCCTTGATC
>SNQJ01S0000952.1:318460-352978 GCA_010110895.2 Picea sitchensis
TTATTACATGATTCCTTGATCACATGTATAGACTAGGTATTGAATATATTAATTTGCTTGTACTTCGATTGGTTTGTACTGTTGTGATTGGACGGCACAAGAGCATCGAAGAGGAGCGAGGAACAACAGAGATTTAAGGAGAGCGTTCATAAGGTATGTCCACTATCCGTTTCTCTTAGTTCATTCAATAGTCTATATCTAGGGAAAGAGTAGTATTCTGTCTTATTTTGTTCTAGATCCAGGTGGATCTAGGGAGATTGGTCTGTGTCCGCACTCACAAATTTATCCTGAAACAAAATTGGCGACTCCGTTGGGGACTTATCCCTTTTGTCTTTTTGGTTTCTGGATTTTCTGTGGCCATTTGTTCTGGTTGCCTTTTTCTCCTGATTTTTAAATCTCTGAGTCCTCAGGATACTTTGAGTGACCTTCTAGGTCAAAGAGCCAGTTTGGATTGTGCTTGATTTTTCAAAATTTTCATTAGTTTCAAGGATTCCCGCACTGTGCCCATTAGCAGCCTGCGAGAACCTTGATAGTTCGCACCTTGCTTATATATTCCAGTGCGATAATTTCGCATTCTGCATTTAAGTGGCCTGCGAAAACCATAGTTTCTCGCACTGTGTCCCACGCCAGCCTGCGAACAGTTTTTGTGAAATTTTTGGATTCCAATTCTGACTTTTGCAATAGCTCAGTAAGGTTGATTCAAGTCTTTTTGACTCTTTGGATTACTAGCTTACCTATTTTTTCTTTCTTTTGCATGATGGACTTGATCTAGGTTTTCTAGGCTTGTTCTTGCTTTGGCCACTTGACTTTCATCTCTTAGCCTTTATGGGCCTTTTTCTTCTCTCTGATTACCAGAGTTGAATGTGTCCTGTTGGTTAAGAATCAGTGATTGATTGGAAGTTAAGTTTTTTGATGTTTCTCTTGTACTTGTTGGTCCAAAAGGACAATTTTCATTTGCCTTGAGAAGCTCTTTTGGTTTGTTTTTGTTTTTTCTTTCATTGAAAGTATTGGATTGGGTTATTTGTTTGGATCTTTATAACTTGGTTTTCTTTTCTCATTCATTAGAGTTCTTCTTGGAAAGTGAATTGTATGTTTTCTTTCAAGATCTTTGTTTTACCTTTGAAACATCATTGAAAATCAAAATTTTAAAGTATTGAAGTTTTGAAAAAGACATCTAGAGATTGTTCATTGATACATGATTATTTGTATTGGCATCAAACAGGAAATTGAGCGTTGCATTTGCATTGAGATTGATTCAGTAATTATTCTCTCTCTCCCATAACTAGGATTCATCAAATGAAAAAGATTACATTTCATCATATCCTTGCATTGATTGGGTCGGAGTCACACATCATTGAGTTTCACTTCCGTTGCCTTTGAGTAAACAACAACCATTAAAAACATTGNCGATTTATCACATTGATGCTCTCTACAGAAGGTGGATTAGAGTCATCAAATAAAATATGAAAGTGGTTGTCATCCCAGAAATGACAACTATCCATATACCAATCATCACAATCGGCCTCAAAATCATACCAAGCATATATTTCGTGATTATATTCATCCCTGATGTCCACCATAAAAAATATCTGCTTCATGTTATCCAATGAATCTTGAATACTACGGAAACTATCATTGAGGCCATGTGCAAGGTCATGCAATCTAGCATCCAATGTGTCATACAATTTGGATTTGAATGCTTCAAGAAGTCCCTTGAGGGTTTGAGAGGAAATAGTCATCTGATCACCCTATGAACTCTTCGGTCCCACACCCGTCACGAAAAAACCCAAAAAATAGAACAATAACTTACTGCAGAAAATCACGACGCTTTCCAGAAAAACCCTGAAAAACTATTGAATTTAAAATACCAATTGTTAAGAACCAAATAAATGAATAAAAAATACACCAGAATAGATCCAAGAATAATATATGAAAACCACACTTTACTATATCAAAACCCTTAGGCTAGAGAAACACCATATAATGGATCCTATTATGGAAGGGATCATCTCTTGTTCACTTGCCTCTTAGAGGGGGAAACCTCCTAATGAGCTTCATATCCAAATACAATACTTCTCTTCATGCCTCATTACATTGCTTGAACCCCTTTATATAGTGCTACCATCACCTAAGAACATTCTAGAGGAGGAATCTTCTAGAAGTAGAACCTTCTAAGAAGTCCTCTTACATTTATTATATCTAATTACCCATTTATTATATCTAATTACCATAGTGGGCCTTATTTAATAATATAGTGGACCTAGTCCACCTTACATTGAATGACCTCCACTATTATCACTATGGGCCCTATGGGCCCCCCGACTACCTCTCTAGCTACCTTACATCTTCTATAGAAAAAACTCTATCATCTATAGAAACGTTTGGAATGTTGTCCATGGAATTGGGAGATTCATAAATATTTTTAAGGTTGGAATTCTAGTCCTTTAGGAGAATCATATTATTTTCTTTAGTTTTATGAGTCAAAATTTACCTCTAAAATTTCTTAGGATCTAGCTTAGATAGGTGCAAAAACTTCTCTTGCTTCCTATTTATGTAGTTCCTTTTTCCCTTTTAATTAGGGCTTTGTATCTATTTATCTTATAAGGTTTTAAGGACTCATTAGAAGTATCCCTAATGGATTTTCTAGAAATTTTACACTTATTATCATACCAAGGGTTGGTTGTTCTATTTTTATTTTTACATAACACCTTGATAGATAATTTGTTAATGGAAGTAAAGAGGGTTGTCGTAAAATTATGATAGAGATCTTCAATATTGATCTTATATGATAGGATATTTAATTCATTATTTAAGTCCTTTAAGAAAAGAGTAACTTTATTTATTCTAAAAAGAAAGTTCCTTTGGTTATCAGAGTACTCTTCAATAGGGATTTTGTGCATGACAGAGTTAGGGTTAAGGGTCTATGATTAGAGTCGAGCTCATGGTCATTTAAAATGTCAAAATTTACTATAAGTGCCCTTGTATATACACATATGTGTGAAATCACAGGCTTGTAAATGCATGTGCCCACGAATGAGCACATGCATATGCTTTGGTCTATAAACATACATATGCCCATGCCATGGGACCCTAAATGTAACATCTATAGAAGAAATTGAACCTAGACCTAAGATGAAATTGAACATAAGTAATGTATGTTTCTCTTTTTTTTTTAATATTTGATTATGAGATCTTGCACCTACATTGTTTCTAGCATGTATAATGAAATTTTAAAATTGTCGATGGTTTTCGATTAAATGCACAATTTACTTCTTACCTTTTCTCTTAAAGAAAGTAAAATTGGTATCATTGTGTAGAATAGAATTCAATGTTAATTGATCATTATCATCATTATTATTAATTACTGTTATCATTATTACCACTAGTATAAAACACACACACACATATTCCAAGAAAAAAAACATAGTTTAATCTGATCTAAACAAAAATATAATACTCAAGTGCTCTAGGAACAATCTAGAATGGATAATCTAGAGATAGTTTTCTACAAAATATTTCCCTATATTTGTTGTATATCTAGAAAAGTCCACGACCTTCATAATATCAAGTATATGATCTATCAAGTAAACACAATGTAGACTTAATAGTCCCCAAAACTATCATATTACAAGTTCAAAAGAAGTTTAGAAATAATTTAATGAAAATTGATGGATGACCACTATATGACCATCTTATACTTCTTCCAAAGAACCATAAAGATCAACTAGTTGAAGTCCTTCTTTTGAGAGTTGATCTGCACTCTTGTTTTGCTCCTTATAAACATGAGTATAGCTGATCCAAATAAACTGATTAGATGTTTCCTTTAATTGCAATGCTAGAGGAAGGAGAGAATTATTTTGTACTTCAAAGCTTTTTTTCATCCAATTAATGACCATAGATGAATCCCCCATGACTTGAATCTTATCAATCCCTTTTTCTAAATAATATTTTAGTAAATAGTATAAGGCATTTAATTCCCCTAGGTCATTTGTTCCTCTTCCTGTATTACCTTTGACCTAAACCCTGTGTGTCTCTGTAAAGTATAGAATGAATACAATCCCACTAATAGAATTTGGGACTTGATAAGACCCATCGAAAAAACCCTAAGATAATGAATTGTCCACTTGTACCGTTGGAAGAATTATATCTGATTTAACCTTGGGATTAACCTTGTAATATGAAAATAAAGCATTAACCTAGGAAACTACCTGAAAAGTGGACATCATCTTCTCTTCAAACAAAATAGAATTTCTAGATATTCATATTCCCCATAGAACTAGGAATGGAATTTCCCTAAATCACTTTAAATCTTGACAAGAAAAGCATGCATTGAGAAATGTATATATGGATTCACATTTCCAAAGGTTCTGGATACCCAAAAACTCCCCAACCTCAACCCAAAATTTATGATGTGTGTGTGTGTGTGTGTGTGTGTGTGTGTGTGTGTGTGTGTGAGAGAGAGAGAGAGAGAGAGAGAGAGAGAGAGAGAGATTTGGTTGTTATTTCTAGCTATGCACATATGCATGTATATTGTCCTAGATGGAATGATTTTTCTATGAATGAAGTTTAACGTCCCCACTATAATCCCCAGTTTAATTAATGCTTAATGTAGATATAATGTATGGAGGTGGCCAAGCAATGTATATGCGAATTGTATTTATGAATTTTAATAGTAAAATGTGATGTCAACTATTGGGGATATGAATAGATATGGGGGATGAATTAAATCCAAAAGAGAGGGGAATGTCTAGGAGTACCTAAGATGGGTCCAAGGGGAAATTACCCATGTCTATTAGTTCAACCCACTTCCTAAAAATTGTTATTGGTATATGGACCTTCAATGTTTTCTAATTGAGTGTCCCCAAAATCCAATCATTGAATGCAAATAAGAGGGTGGGTGTGAGGAGTCACATCCTGTATTTATTAGAAGCATGGGATTGAGTACAATCATCTTGGGGAAGTGTGTAATTCAAGAAAGCAAGAAAAGAGAGTAAATTTGTATGGGCAGTGACAAAAGTTTTAGACAGTCGTATTTTTGGCATGAACAACAAGCAAAGAACAAGAAAGAAGAGCATTGGAGTTGGAGCAACCATGGAGGGAGAATTTTGGATCGTATTTGGAGAAGAATATTGAAGAGCCAGGATTCCAGGCCTGAAGAGTGAAATCATGTGTGAGTTTCACTGTATCATCAAGTGATTGTTGCTATATTTTTTTCCTAGTAGTTTTCCTAGCAGTGAACTCCCTTGAGTTTCCCAATAGTGAGGTTCCTAGTTACCTGTTCCAGAGAGACCATGATAAATTAATGGGATGCTCGATGGACTGATAACAATGAAGGGTTACATTTATTGGATTGGGAATTTCAAGAGGAAGAGAGTTGGTGGATAGCTATAGGCGAATACCAGTGGGTTGTGGGATTTTCCGAGCTGCAAGTGGACAATGAGAGACCACCCTCTTTTTTCGATTTCTAGCACTGGATTGGGGGTGACTTTCTATTGACATTTGGAACAACAAATATAGGGTAGGGTGGAAAATCTATCCCAAGTTGTTGGTTGCACCACCATTTTTAAAAGATAAGTGGTTTATCTTGTTTCTGTGTTACATTATGAGTTTAATTGTTGTGTATTAACTCTGTGTTGGAGAATAATTTATATGTTGTTGGATTTAAGTTCATTAGTTTTATTTTGTTTTATTTATAATGTTGTAGATGCATCTAGTTCATGGTATCAACAAATGGTAAAAAATGTATGTTTTCTTGTAGTTGGTAAGCTACATGATTAGTTAGCATAAAATTTTAATTTTTGTGGGTATTTCTGCACATAATGGACCTCAGCTAGGCTGGGGACCATTACAAATTGGTATCAGAGATTCTAGTTCAAACATTGGGCTTGTATGGGACAAGATGAATGTGAATTTGGGAAAAATTCATTGTTGCAGATGTTGGATCTGTGATGTATTTGGGGAAAATGATGGAATTCAGATTGAAATCCCCAAATCTATAAGTAGATTCAAGTTTAAGATGCCTCAGAACCACCGAAGAGAGGTTTAATGGCGTCACTCTACAAGTTGCAGAGCTAAACTTCAACTTGGAAGGTCAAAATTCATTTTTAAATGACAAATGAAGAAGTTGAGGAAGTTTGATGGATCGACAGTTGAGATTCATTTTCAGTAGCTGGGAAATGGAGTAGATTGGTGGTCAAGATTCATCAGTAGAGTTGGGAAAATTTTGGCAAATCAATGGTCAAGATATTTTTGAATGGGAGATCGATGGTCTAGATTCATCTGGGATTTGGTCAAAAATTTCTAAGTGTTGGAGTTTTCCAAGAGAGATCGTCGATGGTCGATTGTCGGGTCAGTGAGATTTGAAAAATTATTTTGTTCTACCCAAGAGAATTAGCTAATCGTCGATGTTCGAATGGGTGACATTGGTGAAGTG
The DNA here is from genome assembly GCA_010110895.2 of Picea sitchensis. Classification (NCBI taxonomy): domain Eukaryota; kingdom Viridiplantae; phylum Streptophyta; class Pinopsida; order Pinales; family Pinaceae; genus Picea; species Picea sitchensis. The sequence continues at coordinate 324,894 of SNQJ01S0000952.1, forward strand.
TTTTTCTTTCCAAATAAATTTGTCTATTATCGATGTTTGATGATCAGGGGTCGATAAAAATTGGAGAAAGGTTTCATGTGTCTAAAGGAAATCGTCGATGGTCGATAGTCGATGATTAGGAGTCGATAGATTTAGCGACGCGTTCAATTCATCCAAGAGAATTTGTTGATCATCGATGAAAGGAAAGAGGAGGATGATGTGTCTTGGCATGTTAGCATTCGCGTGTTATGCCACATTAGCTACATTTCCATGTCAGTGTCCACATGTCATGTCATGAAATCATCTACATGTCATTCCACATCATCGTAGTTTCCACGTGAGCCAAGATATGGTCGATGATCAAAGTTCAGTGGAATTTGTTAACAATTTGGTTTCCAAGGAATTTTTTCGATGGCCAATGGCCAGTGATTGGGGTTTGACAAGATTTGTTGGAAAATTTTGGTTTGCTAAGAGAAAGGGTCGATGGAAAATGATCGAGGTTCAGGGAAATTGGTGAGAAAGTTTTTCTTACCAAATGAATCAGTTGATCACTGATCATCAATGTAGTGTGGGAAAATGAATGGTCCATATTTATTTGAGTTGGCGATTGATGACGGTGATTCATCTGTAGGCCTGGGGAAGGTATAAAAAATCAATGGTTCAGATTTCCCCCAATTTTGAGATCAACGAATTAGGTTAAAGGGATGTTATAATAGTAAAATGGTCATTTTTCTATTAAATTTTAAGATTTTTTAAGGGTTTAAACTTGCAAAGCAATTTTGAGGGCCTAAACGACGTTTCTAGGCAAAAAAAAGTCATGAGAATAAGGTGTACCAAGGACCAAGTTATACTTTTCCTCTATAGCTTAAATAAAGTAACTCAAAGAGATATTTCTAATGAGCTATTCCTGGTGTAAAACAAAGCTTGTATGAGAAAGTTACGGATGAAACAATTAAGGGTATATTTTTTTCACCAGTTTACTTCCAAAGGGAATAACAACTTTCTTAGAATTCCATTTGAGGCAGTAGAGTAGTCTATGGAAATCTTATGAACCATAGAAGACAACCATGGAACCAGATTTGGAATTTGGGTATGTAACAATGTGTAGGAAGAGAAAGAAGACACATGTAGCATACAAGGATAAAATGGGAAAACAATCTAAACTTCCTCAGACCATAACTTTGAGATCATAGCTCAAATTTGAGAAAACAAATAGTCACTAGAAATTTATTGAGGAGGAGAAGCCATATATCCACCTAGAATTCTGAACTAGGCACTAAAATTTTTCTTATAAAGTAATAAAGTAATTTTTGCAGCAGTAAAAACAGACCAATAAGTGGAAATTACATCTTGTGAATGTTGTAAATTTTTTCTTAGAACGCATAATGAGGCATGAGTACAACCATTGGAAATATGTTTCAGAGAGGAATTTGTCAAAAGAATTAGATTTTGACTTGTTTCATTACTTTCTTCATAAATTGAGATGAAGAATAACCTGTAATCTAGTTAATGAAATGTTTTATAATATGTGTGTGCTAACAATTATTATTACATGCACATTTCTTCAAGAATTATAGGTACATGAAAAAAAAATTGTTTCTCATATGAGGATTGGAGTTATGAAAGATGACCATGGATATTATAGCCATGAGGAAGATGTCATAGGTCTCCATGTTAGCATGGGAAATGCTGGGAAAAAATCTAATGGAAGAAGATGTAGGTATGAGCCTGTAACTATGAGAAGTCTGCAGAGAGAAGTGCAGAGCTATAGGGCCAATAATGAAATGAGTATGAAGGATCGTGAAGAGATATTTTAGAGTATGAAATTGCTGCATAGGAAAGACAATAAAGACTATGGTACAAAGAAAAAATCCAGTGTTAGACAGGTAACCACATTCAGATCTCGTAGAAAAAAGGATGATCATGGGAATGATAGGTAGTCAAGAAGCATGAGAAGTTGCCATCATTCTCCAAGGTAATCCACTAGAAGATCTCATGCAAGTTTAGGGCTAGGGAGAAACCCAAGTGTGTCTCATGTCAGGAGGTAGAGAAGAAGGCTTGAGTGTTGATCTTTCATAAGAGATGATATTGTATGTGAATATATTATTACAATGATGAGTGTTCCATATATAAAGAACATATGGTGATCATCCATGAAAGGATGTATCCCTTGTGTCAGCACATAAAGTTGTCATGGGTCATATGTAGTTGTTTTTAAGACCTAGGTCTACACCTCTTCCTTGTCTATCTCTTTTCTACATACCTTCCTATAAGTTTTTCCTCTTCTAGTTGATAAAGTCAAGCCGGTCAAGTCCTTTGTTTGCACAAGGAGAAAATATGAGAAAAATGCAGCAATCAGAGCAGTCCATTTTGGGATTGAAATACAAGAAAATGGACATGATCAATTTTAAATGGTGGATATCTCATGTGCAGTTCATATTAGCGGCTCTCATGGATTCAGAGTTTCAAAATCGCACAAGGATTAGCCACTAGACAGAAGTGTCAAAGTCCCAAAGTACCAAAGTAACGAGAGACTTCCATGTCAACCAAAAGAAAGTCACTTCGGGAGATATTCATGCCCGCGTTCAAAATCTCTTGAAGCCCAAAGTCCCGAAGTAATGAGAGGTTGTCATGTCAACCAGAAGAAAGTCACTTCGGGATATATTCATGCTTGATTTCAAAATCTCCCAAAGCCCGAAGTGTCGAAGTAACGAGAGGTTGCCACGTCAACCGGAAGAAAGTCACTTTGGGAGATATTCATGCCTGCGTTCAAAAGATCTTGAATCCCGAAGTCCCGAAGTAACGAGAGTTTTCCATGTCAACTGGGATAAAGTTACTTCAAGAGTTTTCCATCCAAACATCCCGAAGTCCCGAAGAGACGTCAGGATAACACGTCACTTCAATCCCTACCACTCCACATTTTGATGGGTACTAGGCTTATCCTCTAGAATTCTAAGGGTGACTCTCGGTGATAACATTAATGGCATCGTTCCTGGGGATGGAAGTGAAGATATATTCCCTGGGAGAACAACAATGAAGGGATCCTATTTTAGATGGTGAACTGAAGTTGGACACATTGTTCTGACTGTTCATCTTTCACCATGGCGACTCCATTATTAGAAAATCTATTGGAAACTCCACTGGTTTGAAATGGACAATATTTTATCTCAATGGTATGCTTTCTATGATTTTTCAAAAATAGGTGGTTTCCCTAATTCAGAGCCTAGTAGAGATGAATGGGAAAGTAGCCTTCCTAAATTTCGAGGAGAAGAGTGAGAGGTACCACCTGGAAATTTGATAGATTTTCATGATTTTATTCATCAACTTCACATCGTGCATGAATATGTTCATATTAAGCTTTTCAGGTATTCAATAGAGGGGATTTATCGTGATTGGTGTCGATCTCTTCCCATTGCAAGCATCATCTCTTTGATAGGTTTTCATGCAACTTTCAATTCGTTTTGTAAAGAATATTTTCTAGCTGGGTATCTTTATGAAAAATGTTGTGATAAGTTTTCTTTGCTTCATAAAGATTCTGCTAGTCATGAAAACCATATTTGTGATGAAGCATTTATTATGGAAGAAAGCATTTTCCATGAATATCAAGAGGTGTTGAATGATATTCATTATGAAAGAAATAACATAGAAATATCTGGCATCATATCAGATGTATATGTTTTTTTTAATGTTTATGAAGATCAACATGTCTCTTTTGAATATTCTGATGTCGAAGAGAAAGTGTATATATTGGTAGATATTTCTCCAGACTGTGAAGCTGAGATAAATGATAAGTTAGTTAAAAAAACTAGGGAAGATTCATCTTTGTTTTTTCTAGCTTTTCAGAATTGAAGGCAGATTTTGTTTGCTGCTCTTATGAAGAAAATGCAGAGGATATTTATGTTCTTGAAACAAATTTTTTTGGCAGCCCTTCTTATGATGAAGAGGTTGTTTCAAATACTGACCAAAAGCAACCAATTTTTGATGAATATCCTAGCGAAGATGATGAAGAGAAGAGTTTTCCCATGGCTTCTTTGGAACCTCGTAGCATGGTTCCTGTATATGATAATTATGAATCTGATCCTTAGGAGGGCCATGGAGGAGAAAAGGAAGAGCTAAATGTGAAACTTATCTCATCTCCAACACTTATAAATAGGCATATATCACCTGGGATGAGCAATCCTGCATCAATCCTTTATCCACTTGTACATGCTCAGAACATCAAACAATAGGTGAGCAATGATGAAATAAAGGAGGTAACCTTTTACCAGTTTAGCATGCCTTATTATAAATTTTATGACCCTGTGGGGTTATATATGGAGCTGATCTTTCCAAAAGCATTGGAGCCTGCAAAATTATTCATCTTATCATCATTTGGAGGTATTTTCAATGTTCCAAAACATGTTTTCATTCTGTTGTCATACTTCCCTTACATTTTATGGATAATTTGCAGTGAAAAGAAGAATTGTGTTACCAAATAGTTTGTGTGGCTATGGTGGAATTTTGTTTTCACCTGAGCATTGTAAAGGTCATTTAGACTAGGGTCTTGTATATAAATAAGCACGTGTGCAAGCTTTTCAGTTTTCAGTTTTCTTTTAGTATTTGAATAAGTGACCCCATAGCCCTAGGATAAGAAACTGAAGCTTCTTGTTCTTGGCAGCTCACAGGGATCATGCCATCCTGTGTGGAGCTTACAACAGATCCTCTACATGCGATCTTACAACAGATCCTCTACCACATCAAAAATCTATTGATCAAAGGAAAATTTTAATCCTTAAAATCAACAATACGTTCAAACAAGATGAAGAATAGAACAAAGAACATAGAAGATAAATTTGATGAAACAACTCATATGAATCTTCAATAACATACAATTTATAGCCACATTCCCCTCTAGCTTACAAACTGAAATATACAGTCATAAAAATTTCTTAAAACTTCATTCGGTCGTGGGCCCAACCCCCCCTCCTATTATGTCATTTATCAGATGTATTTATAATCAAAACAGTAGACATGTCTTTCTTCTTAGGCGCCTCTTTTCCAGTGTCGTGTTCCTTCTCTTATCTGTCATGTTCCTTCTATCAGAAGGAAACTCTGATCAGTATGGGCCTGCAGGAAAAAATTCCCTCTGTGGTACTTCGGGATGATAGTTTTTTGTCTCCTCGGCTAGACCCTCCATGCTTCCATTTAATGGGGTAGTCAATTGTTCAACCACGAGTCTTTCTTTCATTAACCGATTTCTCCTTGGGATCGATACGAGGCCTAATGACTAGTTTGTTGCCATGTGTTGCTCTCGGATTGGACCCTATATAAGAAATTGATTGTGGAAGTTGCCAAGGGTGGTTTGGATACACACCGCTCCAACCCCCGTAATCCACCACCAACTTCCACGTACCTCTTTAGCTATACCATGGTTTTGATTGCAGAACCGCTCTAATATTTTAGCGTTCAAGCAATTTATGTCCCCGCAATGAAGTGTGGTCGTTGATCTTGTCGCAAATCTCAATCTCGGAATGCCCTGCTTTTTCTGCCACACGCTACTCTCGGATGGACCCTACATCAGCACGTGATTGTGGAAGTTTCCAAGGGTGGTTTGGGTCCACACTGCTTCGACCCCCGCAATTCACCACCAACTACCACATACCTCTTCCGCTATACCATGTATTCAATTGTAGGACCGCTCTACAATTTTAACATTCGAGCATGTTTCGTCCCCACAATGGACTATGGTCGTCGATTTGTTGCAATCTGCAATCTGGGTAACCCTGGTATTTTAGCTCCCCTGCTAAAATTTATCCATCTGCCAACTCCAGAATCCTTTTAACCATGTTTAGAGATGGAGCGAATTTTGGTGCTTGGGAGCTTTGAATGTTGAGCAAGAATTTCTCCTGGAGGATGAATATTACGTGGTGGCCTAACATCATTATTCTTTCACAACTACTGATGGATAAGCACCATGTGTCTTTGGCACTTCATCACTTCGGGCTTCGGGATTTCTGGATTGTGAAGCATGAAAAACTCTCGTAGTGGTACGGTCTCAAAGTGACGTGGTAGCCTAAAATGAATGTTATGCATCCTCGACGGATAAGTGCCATGTTTTGAATTGAAAAAACACCTATGGAGTGGTAGGGCCTGAAGCGAAGTTTCATCCTGACGTCACTTTGGTACTTCATCTCTTCGGGACTTCGGGATGTTTGAATGGAAAACTCCTGAAGTAAATTTCTCTCGGTTGGCATGGAAGCCTCTCGTTACTTCGGGACTTCAGGCTTCAAGAGATTTTGAACACGGGCATGAATATCTCCCAAAGTGACTTTCTTCTAGTTGACGTGGCAACCTCTCATTACTTTGACATTTTGGGATTCGAGAGCTTTTGAATGCGGGCATGAATATCTCCTGAAGTGACTTTCTTCTGGTTGACGTGGAAGTCTCTTGTTACTTTGGGACTTCAGGACTTCAGAACTTATGTCTATTCGCTAATCCTTGAATGATTTTGAAACTCCAAATGCAGGAGAGCTACTAATATGAACTGCACATGGGATCTCCATCGTTGAAAATTGATCATGTCTATTTTCTTGTATTGCCAGCTCAAAATGGAATGCTATGAATGCTACATTTTTCTCATAGTGTTTCCCTGTGAAAACAGAGTACTTGATCAGCATGAATTTATCAACCAGAAGAGGGAAAACTTATAGGAATTAATTCATAAAAGAGAGATACGTGGAAGAGGTGTAGGCCTAGGTCTTAACAACAACTACATATGACCCATGACAAATTTATGTGCTAACACCTTAGATAATAAATAACTACATATTTATTATATATATATATGGAAGAATGTGTTCTCGATGTTGTTCAAATATCAACACTCCCTCTCAACGAGGGAGACATTATTCATCATGCCAAAGCTTGTCTCTGAAGTATACAAACTTCACTCTAGACTCATGACACCAGTCAGTCTTGGGAGATGTCTCTCTCCTACCTAAACCAAGGGGAACTCCTTCTACAACTCTCCCTCTAAGCCAATTGACTCTCTCTGAGATCAGGCTCATTTTGGGTCCACATGTGATAACATCTAACATCTTTAATTATTTATCATTCCAAGTCAAATCACTATGACTAAGGAAAAATATCACATGAATGTTATTTACCACAGGTACACCCATGTGAGTGAATTCCATCCCAATTCTATCGAATACATGGAAAGCACCTCGATTCCATATCACTTATTGTCATGATTAAGGAAATACTATGCTTGGGTCCATTTATCACAAGTACACCCTTGTGATAAATATATCCTATCTCCATTGGTATGCATCCTAATCTAGGAGAAGGTATGTCTGATGCTTACTAGTGTTATCCACAATTTTGGTCATTGTGATGATGTCATAGTGATGTCATGATGATAATAAATCAAACTCCTCATTAAAGAACTCCTTCCTGAAGAGGGCTGCTCTTATCTATTTCCAGAAATCATATTTTGAAGATGGTTCATAGGCTGCATATATACTCTCCTGCGAGAATGATACATTCCCGCATGCTGCATTCAACTAGGGTGCGAAATTCTCGCACTGTAATCATTTCCAGGGTGCGAACATCTTTTTACAAAGGAAAAAAATAAGATTCTCGAGCCTTCTAGAAGGGAATCTTCTAGAAGGATGAGTTGGTATTCGAATGGTTGTTAAGAAGCTGGCATTCCAGATTTATTGGGATCATTCTTATCCTAGCAACTAACCTATTCTCTCCTATAAATTGATGAGAATACTCATGGAAAGGGTTAAGAACAAGAAGAAGAATAACAAGAAGTTGGCAAGTTTGAGAGATCTATTGGAGAATTGGTGCAGAATTGTATGGAGAAGTGATGCTAAAGCAGATAGAGACAACAACAAGGTCATCATAAGTAGTTGATTTTCTTCATGCATGAGCAAGTGTGTGTGTCAGAACTAGAAGCCATTGAAAGGAGATCTACGACATCAAGGCTCAGGTTGTATATTTCTCTTTCAGTTAATTNNNGCATTCCAGATTTATTGGGATCATTCTTATCCTAGCAACTAACCTATTCTCTCTTATAAATTAATGAGAATACTCATGGAAAGGGTTAAGAAAAACAAGAAGTTGGCAAGCTTGAGAGATCTATTGGAGAATTGGTGTATGATTGTATGGAGAATTGAGGCTGCAGCAGATAGAGACAACAGCAAGGTCATCATAAGTAGTTGATTTTCTTCATGCAAGAGCAAGTGTGTGTGTCAGAACTGGAAGCCATTGAAAGTAGATCTACGACATCAAGGCTCAGGTTGTATATTTCTCTTTTAGTTAATTCAATACATGAATATGTCCCTTTCCCATAATGATGATGTCACCTTATTACATGATTCCTTGATCACATGTATAGACTAGGTATTGAATATATTAATTTGCTTGTATTTCGATTGGTTTGTACTGTTGTGATTGGACGGCACAAGAGAATCGAAGAGGAGCAAGGAACAACAGAGATTTAAGGAGAGCGTTCATAAGGTATGTCCACTATCCATTTCTCTTATTTCATTCAATAGTCTCGATCTAGGGAAAGAGTAGTATTCTGTCTTGTTTTGTTCTAGATCCAAGTGGATCTAGGGAGATTGGTATGTGTCCGCACTCACGAATTTATCCTGAAACACCTGTCATGTTCGACGAAGGTATCGTCTTAGATCCAACAAAGGTCAAGGATATTATGGAATGGCATGTGCTGACAAATATTCCGGAAGTGCATATCTTCATGGGTTTAGCAGGATAATATTGAGGGTTCGACAAGGGATTTTTGAAGATAGCAAATCCGATCACAGAATTGAAAAATAAGAACAAGAAGTTTGTTTGTACCAAGAAATGTGTGGAAGCATTTCGGAGGCTCAAGGAGATGTTGAAAATGGCACTGATAGCAAATGTCCATGAAATGGACACAGACTTCTTGGTATGCACTGACACATCCAAGGAAGGCTTAGGCCAAGTCTTGATTCAAGATAGTCGAGTGATTGCTCACATCTCGAGGAAATTGAGAATGCATGAGGAGAACTATGCAACACATGATTTGGAGTTGTTAGCCATTGTATATTCCTTGACATTTTGGAGACACTACCTTGTTGTATGGAAATTTGAACTAATTATAGACAATTGTGGACTACAACACATCTTTACGCAAAGTGACCTGAATGCACGACAACGCCATTGGTCAAATTTATTAGTGAGTACAATTTCAAGATTTCTTACATAAAAGGAACAGTGAACCAAGTGGTAGATACATTGAGTCAAAGACCACGCATCTTTTCGATGTTTTCACTTCAGACGAATATACGTGAAAAGATTCTAACTTTACAAATCGACGATGACTGGTACAAGGAGGTCAAGGATTTTATTGGATAAAACAAAATGATGGTACCAATATTTGAAGGATTTACGTTTAACAATGATGGATTATTGAGGTTTAAAAAAATGATTTACGTACCATCGAACAACGAGTTTAGGAGTTTGATCCTAAACGAGGCTCACAGAACAATGTACATGGCCCACCCAGGAGTCATGAAGATAAGGGTGGACCTTCAACACTTATTCTTCTTCAAGGGAATGAAGGAAGACATAGTCAAATATGTGGTTGGATGTCTAGAATGTCAACAGGTAAAGGCTAAACATAGACATCCAACATGATTACTACAACCAAATGTTATTCCAGAATCGAAATGGTAGGTTATTTTGATGGATTTCATTGTTGAATTTCCACTGATGGCAAGGATGCAGAACTCACTTTTTTTGGTGGTCGATACTCTGATGAGGAGTGCTATTTTTATTCCTATGAGTACAATGTATCAGGCACCTGACATATCTAGAGTTTTAATCAGTGAGATTGTGAAGTTGCATGGCGTACCTAAGAGGATTATATCTGATCGAGGATCGATGTTTACTGGATGATTTTGGACTAGTTTCCAAAAGGCTTTGGGTACCCAACTTAACTTTAGTACTACGTATTACTCGGAGACTGACGAGCAGACCGAATGAAAAAACCAAATCTTGTAATACATGTTGCACATGTACGTGATGGACCAAAAAAATTGATGGGAATAATTCTTTCCACTCATAGAATTTGATTATAACTACAGTTACCAAACCACCATTAAGATGGTGCCTTTTGAGTTCCTTTATGGGTGACTGTGTCGGATGCCTTTGAGTTGGGATTGTCTTGAGGATAGGGTCCTAGTGGGAGCAGAAGTGATCCAAGAAATGGAATATCAAATGCAAATAATAAGACAAAAGATCAAACAAGCGTAGGATCAACAAAAGAGTTATGTCGATGCTCACTGTGTAGACCGTAGTTATGAAGTTGACGATCAAGTCTTCTTGTGGATAAAATCACATAAGAGTTCGATCAAGTTTGTAAAGGGAGCTAAAATCTCTTTTAGGTTCATGGGACCTTTAGAGATTTTTGAGAGGAAGGGGCCTGTGGCCTATTGACTAGCCTTGCCTGATTCTTGAGGTGTATGCATAATGTCTTTCATGTCTCTGTTTGATACATTATGATTAGTGACCCTACACATGTTTTGAATTGAGCACCTTGAGGGTGTCGGATGAGGGTGTGCTCACAGCGGAGCCAATCTGCATCCTATGTTATCATATTCGACATCTACGATGTCGAACAATAGATTAGGTCAAGGTCTAGTGGGACAACTATAGTCCGCACTTGATGACCTAGGAGGACACATATGATATGCGCCAACAGTTTCCATTTTTGTTTGATAGATAGATTTATGACATTGCGATACATATTATTTAGGCACTTATATACTATGAAAATTCGAGACAAATTTTAGACCAAGAGGGGGTGTATATAACATCCCACTCATGCTCGCACTGAGTGAACTTATCCTTTGAGGACACTTGATTGCAAGTGATCCGGATTATGATACTATTGGTCGTTGATTATGAATATGAGGCATTATGGATGTGATTATATGTTATTTTTTGTATTGACTTAGACATGTGTTATTGATTCAGTTCTCCTGAGTGTGCAGTATTTGGACTTCGAGGATGCTGAGGTATCGATGAAACCCTTGGACTATTGGGGTTTGATTGAGTTAGGGAGTGGACTATTGGGGTTTGATTGTTGGATATATGACATATGTGCATCTGATTAGATGCTATGATTATGGATTTTATTATGACATGATTTGTTGATGATGTAGGCTGATGATATCTTATCGACCAGACGCACATGTGGAGTAAAGGGGTCATGCAAGACTACTAGATACCTTTAGGGAGAGGCGTGGACAACAACCCTGTCACTGCCTACTAGCACTCTTTCCATGGCTTAGACTGTGGGTTAACAATTACCGAGTTCGAGAAGACCCAAACTGCCATGAGGGAAGATTGCCACAGTTGCTCATGATGATTCTAACATGTGTGCAATAAGGCAGGGGCCTTATTCCTTAGAGGTCCTTAGTCTCCCACAAGATCACCTGACAGAGTATTGACTCTAGGGTTTTTGATTTCTACCAAGTCAGTCAAGAGGTGAGTGACACCCTTGGAGCACGTAGTGCATTCTGAAGGGCATGCCGCACAAGGGAAACAAAATGATGCAAGTGGAACCCTTGGAGCACGTAGTGCGTCTTGAAGGGCACGTCATGCAAGGGAAACATAATTAGGAAAGTCGCACCATTAGAGAACCTAGTGCATCCTGAAGGGAACGTCGCATTGTTAACTAATAAGTGAATAAACCTATATGGCCTTAGAATGAATAATGTGATAAGAAAAATTTAAAAACAATTTTCCTAAGTCATTTATTTCCTTGTGAGGCGAGCTGGGAGCTAGTTGTTATCTGGTTTAGTGTGTGTGGCCCCTTTGCGGCTCAGAGGGATAAGGGGGAAGAAGTGTACCCCTAATGTTTGTTGGGAGGTACTGGTGAGGTCTCATCGGTCGACAAGCAGGAACAACATAGAGCGTGCAGAACAACGATTTGGAGTTGTCACCTTGGGCTATGGTACACTTGTTTTTATTCTCCATGGTATATTATTATTAACCTTACACTTTTATTTATGTACTTTTAACTGTGTAAAGAAGGTGTTTGACTTAGTAGTTTAATTGATAACTTAAATTCCCCATAGCCTTAAGCTCGCTTCTTGACTTGATTCCCCTGGCATTCGATCCTTGAATGTTTTGACTGTCCTATTTGTTTTATCGATTGTTGTGAAGAGTTGTGATTTTTACTCCATCCTCATCCCTAGTTCGCTAGTCCACGCTTGAGCAGTGGGCCAGGAGATGAATCGATGGTCATCACTTTAGTGCATCGTAACCTATAGATTCTAATGCCCTCCTTTTATGTGTGTGGATGATAAGAGAAGGATAGTTTGCACAGTTTTATATCCCTGTTGATTGTTCCCAGTTGAGTGATTGTCTTGTGCATTGATGTGATCGATTACCTCTGAGATTGTTTATCTTTTCTTTTCACAAACCACTTATTATCCTCTGTGTTTGATCTCTGCATTTTTAGGTGATTTGTTACTTTGCATTTTTTTTATTTTGCTTACACTCGATAATCTCTGCCTATTGATCCTTGAACCCCATCATTTGGGTGGGAAGAATCTCTGCATTTGAACCCTGATTTACCCTTTTAAAGTCAACAATTTACCATTTACTTGACTGTGTTTATTACAGTCTTTGTTTTGCATTTTACCCATACATTGACATTATATACAGTTATGCATACATTTCATTGTATCAGTGCACTTCTCTGTGAATGATGTAAATGAAATGTTAACCGTAGACAATGTACTCTATCCTAAATGTTAGTTCAAAATTTTTATATAAATTTGAGTATCCACTCGTTGTATTCGGGAAATTGTTAAATTAATGCATGACCAACGCTCCAAAGACAATAAATAAAGTGAGCCAACCTGCAATGTAGCATGCACTCCATGAACCAAATTTCTCTTAATCTCCTTGGATATAATTTTTTCGTGTGTATCAAGTTGATTTTGTTCTATGTATAGTCAGGCCAAGTAACTTATGTATATTGAGTTGATTTTTAGAGAAAGTTTTACCTACTTTTGTTATTGTGAGAATTCACTGCCTATGTATTTATAGTGTGAAGGATGTCTTTGTTCAATGTGAATGATGAACTGATGAATACTTGACTGTGTTACTTAGTAATGATGTGCGTTTCCTGTAATAACGTGAATGATGGAATTTCAATAGCTGTTGTTTTTAATAGCGATTGGCTACAAGAAAATGAAAATCATGTAGAAGGGTTGAATATCACTCGAAATTTGGGGAAATGAGAACCAATTTCTCTATATTATGATTGTTGGTTCATTTTATTCTGTGTTAAGTGATGTTCATGTTGATGTTGACTGGAATTAAGGATTGGGTGTTGGAGGCATACCCCTAGTAAATAACCATGTCCAGGGCATGATCAAAAGGTGTTGTAATTATACTGATAACAATCCTTACTTGATACAGACAACGAACTTTGAAGACAATGATATTTATTATAACTGTAATGATCCGATGAGACAACAATCTTTATTATGCAGTGATCAGATAGTTATAAGACATTGATCATTAATTTATATAGGAAGCAATCTTTAATAAAAATAATGATTCCCCCTGTGTATGACAACGATGGTGTATACGATTATCTCCTTACCACCAGCGATAAGTCTCACCCATTTTGAAATCGAAGGTACTGCAGACTCTTGGAATCATACTATAGGTAGCTACCATCATTATCTTAGACACACGTGTAGTTGTCTCTCTCTTTATGTCATTGAAACCCTTATTGTTATCCTTCTCAAAAATAACTAAAATTCATATATTTATGTTGTATGGAAGCCACGACTATGGCCTAGTGAGTCGAGATGGTTTTGTAAGGGTGTATTTATGCTATAGAGTCACGTTTATCTTTGAACCTTGAGAAGAATCTTGAAATGTGGGAGACTTTAGGGGTAACTTTAAAACCTTATACTTTTAATTGAAATGGCACACTCACACTATCCTTGGAAGAGTTTAATGGCTTAAGTAGTTAGCAATGCTTAGGATACCAGTTCTGTAATGTGTTTATACCATGCCCGTGAACAGAGAAAATCTTGAGTGTATCAAGGAGTTAATAGGCGACTTTACCTTCAAAGGAGATGATAAATTGAGTAAAACATGAAGAGAAGAAATGAATGACATGGAAAGGGTAGAATTATGACTCGAGGCTTAATACTTAGTGGGTGGTTATATTTTTTTCTTAAGTGAAGTATAAAAAGGCTAGTAGGATGTTATTTCATTAATTGGATTACAATCATTAATGAGTTGGGTAGCGGTGAACCACGATAATAGAAGTTATTTATAGGCCAAATCAAGGTGAATTCATTACTAGATTGCCTTTGGAATCTAAAACCTTGGGGAATTAATGATTTTGTCAAGTGGACAAAAGAATGAAAAATGTTAGAAGAGATAATGGTCATGATGATAAAGCTCTCAGAGTCTTAACTGGCATTGTCAAACCCTTGTGTGTAGAGATGGAAATTGGAGCATGAATTCTTGTCTTGAAAAGTGAGGTAATACCTTGAAGAATCTAGTTCAGAGTGAAAGGATTCAACTTGACCAAGAGTACATAGGAATGGGAAGAATGGAGTATAGGAAAATAAACTTGAATTCTTGTAGTTGATCATTAAACTACGATTGGAGAGTCTACGCCAAATTCACAGTGGAGGATATTGCATATTTAAATTTAAGAAAGTTATAATTTGTTAATGAATAGATCCCTAAAAGAAGACACTAAAATTTTAGAATAGTACCTTGCGGTGCGCGACAAAAGGCCACCACTGTTCAAGGGCTTTTAATTACTTATGCACGTTTCTTTGTTCATCCATTGATGGTGTTGTTACTATTACCTTCTTGTAGAAAAAAAAAAAAATAGAACTCGTTATGCATCGTATGTTGTCATAATGAAGAGAGCTCGTTACACAAGGGTACCACTTACCTTGACTGAATTTGGTAGACATCAAACCCCTGGTGTCAATACTCCATCAGGTGATCTTGTGGGAGACTAAGGTAATATAAGGAATAAGGAACATTCCTTATTGTGTGCCACTTAGAATCATCGTGATATACTATCATAGTATGATATCATGACATCGTGAGTTTTTGGGAACTAGGTAACTGTTAACCTACAGTTCGAGCCACAACGTGAGTGGTAGTAGGCTGTGGCAAGGCTGATGCCACACCTTCCCCTCAATGTATTTGGTTTTCATGCTTGACCCCTTTACTCCAAATGTGAGTTTGGTATACAAGATATCATCAATCTGCATCCATAAATGAATCATGTCGGCAATAAAAATCAACATCATAATATGTCATCATATGTACATATGTCACATCAAAAAAATTCAAACCCTAACAGTCCAGTCTCTGACTCGATCCAGAGTCCAGGGGGTTTCATCGATGCCTCGACATCCTCAACATCCAAAGTCCTACACACTCAGAAGAACCCAGTTAGTAACACATGTCTAGGTCAACACAACAAACTAACATATCATTAAATCCACAATATCTCATAATCATAATCAAAACAACCAATAGTATAGTGACCCGGATCAGTTGCATGCAAGTTCCCTCAAAGAATAAGTTTGCTTAGTGTGCACAAGAGAGGGATCTTACATACACCCCCTCTTGTTTTAAACTTCGTCCTGAAGTTTCACAGTATGTATGTGTCAAAATAAAGTTTATCATAATATCATAGGTCTAGCTACCCAACAAAAATGGAAACTGTTGATGCATATCATATTGGTCCTCCTAGGTCACTGAGTGCGCACTATAGTTGTCCCACTAGACCTTAACCTGATCTACTGTTCAACGTTGTAGTTGTCGAATGCGATGGTCCAGGATGTGGATTGGATCCTTCGTGAGAGAACCCTCATCCAATACCTACAAGGAAATCATATCAATAACATGTGTAGGATCACTAACATAATGTATCAAAATAGATATGTGAAACACATCATTCATACGCCTCAAAGAATCGGGAATGGCTAGTCTATAGGCCACGGGCCCCTTACTTTCCACAACCTCGAAGGGTCCCATGAAACTGGGAGATATTTTAGCACCCTTTCCAAACTTGATCAAACTCTTATATGGTTTCACCAGTATGAAGACTCGATCTCCAACTTCATAACTACAATTGACAGGATGCACAACAACATAACTCTTTTGTCAATCCTGCACTTCCTTGATTCTTTGTATTATTGTTTTGAATTTGTCTTCCATTTCGTGGATCACTTCCGGTCCCACCAGGACCCTATCCTCATTTCGATCCCATATCAAATGCCTTTGAAACGGTCTCCCCTAAAGAAACTCGAAAGGCGCTATCTTAATGGTGCTTTGATTACTGTTGTTATATGAAAATTCTACCAGTAGAAATAATTCTTCCCAACGCCTCTATTGGTCCATCATGTACATATGAAACATATCCTCCAAGATTTGGTTTGTTCACTCGTTCTTCCTGTCGTTTTCCGGGTGATATGTAGTACTAAAATTAAGTTAGGTTCCCAAGGCCTCTTGGAAACTAGTCGAAAATCATCCCGGAAACACCTATACTCTATTAGATATAATCCTCTTAGGAACTCCAGTTAGCCTCACAATATCATTGATGAAAATGATATCTAAGTCAAGTGCCTGATATGTTGTATGCAGAGGAATAAAATGATCATGCTTTGTTAGGGTGTCGACTACCACAAAAATCGAGTCATGTCTCCTTGCTATAAGTCGAAATCCAACAATGAAATTCATCGAAATGACCTCCCATTTCGATTCCAAAATAGTGTGTGGCTGTAGTAATCCTTCCAGATGTCTATGCTCAGCCTTCGCTTGCTGACATTCTAAACATCTTTCCATGTATTTGTCTATGTCCACCTTCATTCCTTTCCAGAAGAATAAGAGTTTAAGGTCTTCCCTCCTCTTCATGACTCCGGGATGAGCCATGTACACTGCTCTATGAGCTTTGTTTAGGTTCAAACTCGTCAACTCGTCATTTGGTGGTACGTAAATTCAAATTTTAAATATCAATAATCCGTCATTGTCCATAGTAAATCCCTCAAATTTTGGTACCATCATTGTGTTTTGTCTAATAAAATATTGAACTCTTCATACCAATCATCGTCGTGATATAAAGTTAATATATTTTCACATAGATTCATCTGAAGAGGCATCACCATAAATATGTGTGGTATTTGATTCAATGCATATGCCACTATGTTCATTGTTCCTTTTATGTAAGTAATCTCGAAAACATACTCACTAAGCAATTCCGACCAATGTCGTTGTCATGCGCTCAAGTCACTTTGCATATAAATATGTGTTATTGTCCATAGTGGTCCATTTTTAGTTTGATTTTCCTCAAATGAGGTAGTGTCTACAAACTCTCAAGTCATAAACAATGGGTAGCAACTCCAAATCATGCATTGCATAATTCTCCTCATTCCTTCTCAACTTTCTCGAGATGTAAGTGATCACTCGACCGTCTTGCATCAAGAATCTAACTAAGCCTTCCCTGGATGCATCAATGCATACCAAGAAGTTTGTTTTGATGTCAGGGACCCTTAGTATAGCTGTTGTCATCAACAAATCCTTGAGCTTCCGAAATTCCTCCACGCATTTCTCGGTCCAAACAAACTTTTTTCTCCTCTTCTGCAATTCTGTGATCATATTTTCTATCTTAGAAAAACCCTTGACAAACCATCGACAATATCCCACTAAACCCTGAAGCTACGCACTTATGGGACATTCTTCGGTGCAGGCCATTCCATAATAACCTCAACCTTTGTTTCATCCATAGTGATACCTTCGTCGGAGATGACATTCCCTATGTAATGAATCTTGGATTGATAAAACGAGCATTTGGACAACTTCCCTTACAATTTGTTCTTTCGTAAAAATTGTAGTACCATGAGAAAGTTCTCATCATAATCCTCTATCGTCTGAGAGTAAATCAAAATATAGTCAATGAATACTTGGAAGAACTTGCCCAAGTATTCGAAGAACACTCCATTTATCAAACTAATAAATACCCCTGGGGAGTTCATCATTCCAAACTGTAAAATAGTAAACTTGTAATTCAAAACCTTGTCTTAAAAGAGGACTTAGGGATGTCGTCCTCCTTGATCTGTAACTGGTGATACCCTGATCTCGAGTCGATTTTTGAAAACATCATCATGCCTTTCATCTGATCAAACAAATCATCAATCCTTGGAAACATATATTGATTCTTGATCATTTCCTTGTTCAATTGATGGTAGTCAATGCAGAGTCTCCACAACCCATCCTTCTTCTGTATGAAAATAACAGACACCCACCCATGGTGACACACTCAGAGGTATAAGTATGCGGTCCAACAACTTCTTTAGTTGCATTCTCAACTACTGTAACTCTAGGGCCGACATTCGATAAGGCATTCTTGCTATCAGTTTAGTTCTTGGTTTTAGGTCAATGGCAAATTCCAAATATCTCCCTCATGACATCCTAGTTAAATCCTCAGGGAAGATGTCCATAAACTCTCTCACCACCGAAATATTTTCTAGAACTTCCGCTACTCCCTTCTCATTTAACACAAGGATCGCATAAAGCTTACATCCTTTGCACATGCTCTTCTGTAGATGCAAGGAAGAGATGAACCATAGGGAGACTCCCTAGTTCCGATCTAAAATATCGCGTCTCTCTCCCTCATCATCGACCAAGCTCAATTGTTTTGTATTATAGTCGAGTATCGCATCATGTGATTCCAACTAGTCCATACCTATCATGACGTCATAAGACCCTAAGGTTGTGATGTACAAGTTGGCCCTAGTGACAAACTCTCCCAGGTTAAGGCTACAACCTATAACCTTCCGACCAACCTTCTGTTTGTCTCCCAAGGCCATTATACAAAGCCAAAATTGTTCTCTTCGACTACCTTTACCTTAATTAGTTTTATCACTGCACCAGAATTAAAACTCTCTGTAGCACCTAGATCCATTATAATATTAAGGGTATGGTCAACGACAATACCTGATGTCTCTAGCACAATCAACTAGTGCTTTGTATAGTGATTATTCACCACTGCATGAATTTGATGGGCCTTGTCCAAATCTCCTACTGTAATGGGTCTGGATGATCTAGAAGCTCTTGTTCTCTAAACCGGGCAGTCATTCTAGTAATGTGTCTCTCCACAAGTCCAACACCCTTCCTTCAGTCCAGTAGAAGTTGATGGCCCACTAGCCTGGAAACCTAGTCTGTTTTGTTGAACAGGCCTAAATTGTTGCTGCTGTAGTTGATCCTGCTTTTGGTTTTGTGGTCCTTGGTAAGGAGTCTGCTATTGAGGCACTAGTTGCCAAGGTGTAGTGAAAGTGGTTCCTCTCCGGATGCCCTTATATCCTAGTCAATATCTAGTTGGTGTCTGATGTTGTCGCACACCAGATGCCACTTGTTCCACTAGTCTCACTAGAGTCCTTCTCTAACCCCCACTAATAAGCTCCTCCTCCATTATGAGGGACTTATGAACAACATCGTGAAAGGTTTGAGGCATCAAAATCCTCACTTTTGCAAGAATTCTGACATTAAGGCCAAACACGAACTTGTTGAACTTAATCTTCTTGTTATTCAAGTGTAGAGCATACTGAAGTAGCTCCATGAAACGAGCTTCGTACTCAGGTACTGTATGACCACCCTAATTCAAGGCATTAAACTCATTAGGATTACACTCATTGAATCGCTGAGACAAATACCTCTCCCATAATTGTTCCTCAAACAGTTCCCATGACATGTCTTCGACGATCATGTTCAATTGTGGCAGGAGAATATTCCACCATAGAAAACTGCTCACCTTCAATTGGAATACTGCCATGCGTACCTTCATGTTGGAGGTATAGTCGCGAAGTGAAAATAACATCGGCATATTCTCCAAACATGCCTCAGCGGCTACGCCGTCTGGGGCACCAAAGAACTTGGGAAAATTTGACCTTCTCGAGTTCACGGTGAATCATACCAGTACCGACCATAGTGCATGGTGGGCCCTCAAGAGGTGATGGCACCCTGGTATCCCCTCTATTCAAACGAATGATCAATTCTTCATACATCCTCTGAAAGGATCTTGTTATCCCAACCACATCACCCAAAGCTATTTGTTACTTCCCGAAAATGTTTTCGTCTCCCTGGGGGTTAGACTCCTCAGGCATGGATGTTATTGGGAGTGTCGTACCTCCTCCACTACAACCCCGCCATTTTCCTCCACGGCATCCTCTAACCATGATTACCTGCAAGAATACAAATCAATTTAATTAGCGACATCATAATCAATTATCTAATCAACAAAATCCATAGTGATCCAAAGTCGTGGGTCGAACCCACTCTAATACCATATGTAACGCATCTCTTCGTTAGCACAACATGCCTCGCATAACAAATACACTTTTTGTTTTTGTTTTTGTGTAGGAAAGTAATAATGACAAAACAATGAAACATTTTCACACGACGATGAACACAATGCACATGAATCATGCAAAATACAACAATGATCAACTAAGACTTCATGCCATTAGTCTGAAAATAAATAATAAGGGTGAGGGTAATCGTTACCGTTGACAATCATGCATCAACAATTTAGTTCTAAATCATTGTAGCATAATCAATATTTATTGGCAAATTAGAACATAATTAAATCATCATTCTATCTACATGGCACAAAAGTCTAAATACACAACCGGTCGTAGCCGCATTAATTCATGGCGCAATAATCCACCACTCAACTAACATAAAACAAATCATTTCATGGCGCTTAAAAAAATAAATCCAGAACTATTCATATCTTGACTACTCAAGGTGTGTAATAGAATAAATCAAAACAAATGCAAACATCATTCAATACCCTAAGTTTTTCATGCACACAAGATAACTAAGCTTAACAAACATTCAAAAAACTAAGTATTTAAACATCTATATCCAATCAGTGCATTCACTAAATCCATGGCGCCTGAAGACAAATCCTTAATTGTATTACATACCTAAATTTAGGGATGCAAGCCTTCTAACAACCAACTACCATTGATGTGGGGTAAATACACTCAATACTTATTATCAGGCAGATCGATGAGACCTCAATGGTACCTCCCAGCCAATTCTAGGGTTACTCTTCTTCCCACTGAGACCCCAGAGCCACAAAGGGTACATACACATGATACTGAAGAATGGTAGAAACCAACTCGCCTCACAAGGTTGAGCTAACACTCGTTACCCGAGCTAGGTATCTCAACTCCCATAAGAGAAATTTCAGTCAATATGAAAGTTCAGCGGTGTAACGTTACACAAGCCAGATGTGATCCATACTCCTCCTCCCCATCCTTTTTATAGAGTTTCTTAGTCATTAGTTTCCCAAACCATCATTAGATTCCTTTTTAATTTAATTAATTTCAAAAAACCTCCCTCGTACACATGTTGATCGATCCCCTAATTGCACCAGAAAATGAATTTATTATTTATTTAAATTTATCTATTTCCCTCACCCACCTAAAAGAGTTCCTAAAAACACTCCTCGGTGTCCGAATATTCCCTTACAGTTCTTAAATGACTTACACCTTACTTAATTCCTAGTTGAGTTCATAAATAGAAAGTTCCAAAGGCTACATTCCTTACAAAGTTAGACATTCCCCTTTTTCTTTTAAGTTTCCCCTTTTCTTTGAGTTTCCCCTTTCCCTTAGGTTTCCCCCTTTTATTTAAGTTTCCATTTTTCTTAAAGTTTCCCCTTTTTATAACTAAGTTCAGAATTAGCAGGTTTAGAAAAAAGCAACCAAATATCCCTTTTATTAATTAAGACTTTATTATAATTTCCACTTTAATTATTAATGCTTGAATTTTCTTTACCCCCCTCCTGTTATATATCTATTTTTTTTCTTTTGTTCTAAGGTTCTACTCATACCTAGGTTTTCAATTCACTAGGCTTGGTGACAATTTATAAGGGAAAAATCAGTTATTAAACTTTACTTATGACATCATTCATTTTAAGGCTGACCAGGTCCTAAAGAGGAACTAGGTTTATTAACTTACTAGTTAAAGTCACGACATGCCCTTTAGAATGCACTACATGCTCCAAGGGTGCCACTCACCTCTTTCTGTTTTATTTGTGTGATGGTCCCTTCAAGATGCACTACATTTTCCAAGGGTTCCACTGGCCTCTTGAATGAATTTGGTAGATGTCAAACTCTTGGAGTAAATAGTCCATCAGGTGATCTTGTGGGAGAGTAAGGGCCTCTAAGGATTAAGGACCTTGCATTATTGCATGCCCGTTAGAATCGTCGTGAGCGACTTTCACATTCTTCCCTCTTGACATCATGGGTATTCTCGAACTAGGTAATCATTAACCTACAGTTAGATCCACAACGAGAGTGTTAGTAGGTTTTGGTAGGGCTTCTGCCACACCTCCCCCTCAATGTCTCTAGTTGTTGTGCTTGACCCGTTTACTCCAAATGTGATCTTGGTCGATGATTTATTGTTATCCTGCATCCATAAATGAATCATGTCAACAATAAAAATCAACATCATAATATCTAATCATATGTACATATGTCACATCAAAAACATTCAAACCCTAACAGTCCAGTCCCTAAATCGATCGAAAGTCCAAGGAGTTTCATCGATGCCTCAGAATCCTCAACATCTAGAGTCCCGCACACTCAGGAGAACATAGTCAATAGCACCTGTCCACATAAATACAACAAACTAACATATCATTAAATCCACAATATCTCATAATAATAATCAAAACAACCAATAGTATAATGACCCAGATCACTTGCATGCAAGTTTCCTCAAAGAATAAGTTTGCTTATTGTGAGCAAGAGCAGGATGTTACATGCGATCACAATGTTATTATGTTTTTCACTATGAGACATTATGATGGAAAGAATATGTTCGTCATATTGTGACAAAATGGATGTGTTCATCACATTGGCATGTTTGTTTATGTTCATCAAGTCATGATAATAGGGAAATGTTCATGACATTGCAATCTGCATATATGTTCGTTAGATTGTGACGATAGGTAATGTTCATCACATTGTGATATTCATATATGTTCATCACATTGTGATGAGAGGACAATGTTCGTTAAAGTGCAACATTGTAATTCTTGGTAGAATGGAACGTTATTATGTTAGACACATTGTGATGTTTGTAAATGTTTTTCACATTGCGACGTCAGGATATGTGTGTCACATTGCAATGTGAGGAAATGTTCGTCACATTGCAATGACACAACAATGAGTGACACAATCCAACGTATGTTTATTTTTGTCACAATGTGACATTACTATCCACATTATGATGACAGAGCTATGTTGGTCACATTGTGACATCAGTTTATGTTCATCACATTGCGACGTTATTATGTTCATCATATGGAAATGTTATTTTGTTCTTCAAATTGCAATGTTATTATGATTTTCACTATGCAGGGTGAATTCATGAAGGTGGGTAACACTTTCATGAGAATCATGTCTCCAAAATTCTGAAAGACATTTTTTCGGCCGAAAGTCCTATTTTTTTGGCCGAAACATGTTTCGACTGAACCTTTAAATGTCAAATTGAATGGTACCATGATGACACCCTCAATTTTCATGTACAATTTTAGCTGGATGGATATTTTTCATCCGGTAACGTCTTTTCGGCCGAAAGAACTTGTCGGTTGAAAGATTATTTCGGTCGAAAGAATCTTTTATCCAAAAATTTATTTCGGCTGAAAAACAGTTTATATATTACCTGCACATTGTGTTTGCTATATTTTTTATGAATTGTTAGTTAGTTCATATGCGCACATTGCGCCTGTTAGTGTTGGTGATACTATTTGGTGTTTGGTGTTTGTTGTGGGCGGGCAGACGAGCGGTCTTGTTTACATTGGAGCAACGGGAAGACAGATGTTAGAGATGCGGGCATTTGGTCCAGGTACATTTAGATTAGGAAATTTTAATTTCAAGTTAAAAATTAGAATTTAGAATTTATTTTTAGATTGTTGACAGGGCCTTATTCGGCCCTGTCCATGTACACTGACAACCTGAATCCAGGCCTATACCTCTACATGGACATGGCCGAATATGGCCCTATCCCTTATCTTAGTAAGAATTTAGAATATAAAGTATGTTTAAATTTTAAATTTCTATTTCAAAATTTGAATTTAGAATTTATTTTTAGATTGTTGACAAGGACTTATTCGACACTATCCATGTACAGTGACAAGCCCGAACTCAGGCCTATACTTGTACATGGACAGGGCCAAATATGGCCCTGTCCCTTAGCTTAGTAAAGGATATGTGTTACACTATAGCCATTACAGAATTCAGAATTTAAATTATCTTTAAATTTTACATTTCTAGTTAAAATTAGAATTTAGAATTTATTTTTAGATTGCTTATTTGACCCTATCCATGTACAGTGACATGCCTGAATTCAAGCCTGTACCTATACATGGACATGGAAAAATATGTCCTTGACCCTTAGCTTATTAAAGGCTATTTGTTACACTATGACCATTACATATTTTAGAATTTAAATTGTTTAAATTTTAAATTTTTAGTTAAAAATAGAATTTAGAAAATTTGTTTAGAATGTTGACAGGGCCTTATTTGGCCCTATCCATGTACAGTGTCATGCATGAATTTGGGTTTGTAACTATACATGGACAGGGCTGAATATGGCCTTGTCCCTTAGCTTAGTAAAGGCTATGTGTTACACTGACCATTACAGAATTTAGAATTTAAATTATGTTTAAATTTTAAATAGGCAATTTAAATTTTTAGTTAAAAATTAGAATTTAGAAATTTTGTTTAGAATGTTGACAGGGCCTTATTCGGCCCTATCCATGTACAGGGATAGGCCTGAATTCATACATGTCCCTGTCCATGGACAAGGATGAAGGACGAATATGGCCATGTCCATGTATAGGAATAGGCTCGAATTTGGGTCTGTCAATGTACATGGACATGGCCATATTCAACCCTATCCATTTAATACCGCAAGAACAAAAATAAGTAGATCTAGAACCTGGAAGAAAGACCCAATTCCATAGGAAATCCATACAACCACTAAGCAAATAGACAGAGTTACAAAAAACAGATAGAGGCTTGAAGAGACTTTAAAATTTAGGGCAAGACATAGAATAGCTATTCTAGCTATAAATAGTGATACCAAGGGCTAAGCATGACTGCTATAGGGCTACTACTACCCTAAATATTTCCCAAACTGAAAAAAATTAGAATCAGACCACAACTGTAAAGAAACATCACCATAAAGGACCTAATATATATCACAATATTTAACAAGCCTAACAAAACGATTGAAATACAAAAATATGTCTATAGTAGTTGTTGCAATAGGAGCAAAATCAGTACACATTTAACAAAAACTCCACTTCTCTTCTAATAGTATTACTCATTAAAAATTTTAGGAAATTAAAATTTTTAGTTAAAAATTATAATCATGGAAACAATAAGGATAAAGGAAGTGTATAGAACCGTGAATAAAACCTGTTGTAATCATACCAGCTAATTGTATAGGGTTGAACATGATGAATTAATGAGCTAATATGATATGACACCACAACAAGCCCTGTGAACAAACTGAATTACACTATGTTATTTGCTTAGAAGAAATTCCATCATATTCGGTACATAATGACACTGATGTTGCACTCTTATTGATTAGGTTCCTACTCCTAGTATAGGATGTGAATAAGACCTATACTTGTTGTGATCATATGTTACATGTTTGCACTTCTTATACCTTTTCATATTTATGGGATTGGTTCTAACTTAGCACTAATACAAATACAAAACCAACCTTTACATTCAACTTATGATACTCTACTCTATGCGTCTATGATCTCAACATAATACAGGGTTATGACTCACACAAAAAGATTTGTTCATGTTCTATGATGTGTAACCAGGATAAGTATAAGAATAATATAGATAGTATTGAATACATAGTAATAAATAAGAGTAATACATAGCTAAATTGATGCCTGTTTGATATGTTGTTATCCTTATTTGAGCTTACTGTATCTCCATATTAATATTACATGACTAACATGAGCTATGAACATAATCATAATCTAGTAATGTTTGAATATGATGAATACAGTCGTACAAGAAACTTCATAGATAATGAATCAGTGTTGTATTGAGAATCATTGCCTTTGTTTCAACATAACATAGCGTACTTCGATCTGTAATCAAGCACTGTAACCTATCTAGAAGAAAACCATAATCACAAGCTATGGCCTACTCCATACATTCATGTTATATTATCATAGCATCTTCAAGCTTGGTTAAAACTATACCAGTGTAATCCAATATTCATTGCACTACTGATATGATAGATTCATTGTTTCCATCTTTATGTACTATTTATTAGGATGAATTTGGGCTTGTCCCTGTACATGGACTGCCCGTATTCGGCCCTGTCCATGTACAAGGACATGCCTGAAATCAGTCTTGTCGCTCTACATGGATAGGGTCGTGTTCGACCCTGTCCATGTACATGGATAATTGAAACTAGAAACTCTTCAATGATCTTGTACTTATATGTCCCATATAGTATTGTTACTCTTCCGCATATTGGAAAAATTATATAAAATTTAGATTCCCATCTCCTTGACCCAACAAAGTAGATCAACTCTTTTCCTCCACTTTTTTTCCTCCCTTGCCAAGTCACAGTCCACAATATTATGACTTGGACACTGGGGGGAAACCTTATGGCCAAGCTGTGGGCATGCCAATGGATTGGCCATAGGACTATGCCCCCGTGACCAAGTCATAGTCCAAGTCACAGTCATACTTATCCCTTCCACTACCTGATCAACCAACATCAAATTCTAATGTTAGCAGGACGTCCTCTTCAACCAAAACTACTTAAATCCAAGTACTAAATTGTTTTAGCTGAACAGTAATTGCAAACCTGTTTAACAATGAAAATATTAAAAATCGAGGTGTTTGTTGAAGTTTTCCATGTCCTTCTTTTCCATATAGTCATATAATATACATTTTTCACTAGTAGGGTGAGTCAGCGTTCCACGCCGATCCTAGTCAACTCGACCTCTTCCTTATTTTAATAAATCATTCTGTAAATGGTCTGCCTCCAAGTAGCCAACTGCGGAATCCTAAAAAATCAGCAAGCTTATGCCACAGTGCCCCTTTGGACCATAGGATTTTCTTTCCTTGATTGGTTTATATGCTTTGAAAGCTTCCAACATTTCTTTGGTTCCCATGCCAGAATCTATTTTAATGTTTTTCTGAATTTGGATTGGTATATAATCCCAACTTTAATTAGTAGAAATTTACCTTTAGAATTTGTTTAAACATTCAAATTTTAAAAATAAAAACTTATCTTGTGTGGAAAAAATAAGATTTTTATTTCTGTCATTCCTTGTCTGTGAGTAACGAAAAGAGATGTGAGGATATTTATAAAACTCATAATAAAATAAAAATTAACATGCATAATTCATTCTTAACCCTCTATGTTTCGACATCAAAAAAATTATGTGAATATTTATTGAATCCAAGATTAAAATGAATTTACTATGATGTGTAATAGTTCAAAAGATTACATTATGATCATAAAAGTGTTATTAAATTATGTTCATAAATGTGTTATATAGTTTGGTATAGGTAGAAGAAATCTTTACATTTATTTTAAATTTGTTAATATTTGTACATTCATATTTATGTTTAATTTAAATTTGTTAATTAGTATTTAGATTTTAGATTTGGTATGTTCGCATTTGTTTTGGTCCAGTTTAGATTTAAAGACAATATTTTATTGAGTGATAATAGTTATGGTCTATTGTTCGACCACATAATTTATTAAATGGTTTAATTCAAATAACTATATTCATAGAAATATATTTCATTCTTTCGGTTATATTAAAATATTATCCGACAAACATCATCTTAGTCTTCTTAATAAATTATATTTCCTGTAAATATAATAAAAATAAATTTGTACTTCTATTTATTTTTCTTTAAATATAAATATGTTCTTCTATTTCATAAAATATAAATCTTTTCTTATATTTACAAATAAATCTGTAA
>SNQJ01S0000952.1:366057-398250 GCA_010110895.2 Picea sitchensis
CTATCTTTCCTGAGATTTTTCCATATCTTTAAGTCTTCAGAAAGAGAACCCCCTTGCACACACTCCTTGCGGCAAATTCCCAACAATGTCTAAGTGTTGAAGTCCCTTGACTCTGCGCACACTTTCAGCAGCATTCGTTCAGCTCTTCACTCAAGTTCACAACCCTAAGACTTCCTTGGCCTGCGTACTCCTTGCACGGATTATTTTCCCAACTGCACTTCTAGAACGAATGAGAACAAAATTTATCTCTCTCAGGGCCCTCTGTCAATGCACTCCTTGCGGACACTTCAACTGCACTCCTTGCAAGAATCCTTGGCTCAAATAGAGAAACAATTGAAAATCATTCCATCTCCTTCTCAGACTTCAATTCAAACATGAAATCATATACACAGCATATAAAAGAAAATGTATGACAGGAAGAAAACATTCATGATCATATCAACATCAAATACACAGAGAACAACACACACCATGAATTTGAATCAGATCTCTTCTATTAATTCAAATATCAGTACATGGGTGTTCTTACATAGCTCTCTGCTTCTTTTTTTCTCCAAATGCTTCTGAATAATATTACAATGATATAATGAGGGTGTCTATATTTGTTTTCCCTCCAGCTCCTAAACTGTCTAGTCTAGAATTAATTTCTATCTAACTGCATTAACTATCTTAAATGTCATCTATCTACTAAAGGACGGGAGCTATAATCTCAAGGTCCATTACAATATACAAGTGCACCAAATCTTAATGGCTCATTTAAGATTTGCGCAACAGTTCCAAAGTATTTTCAAAATTTGTGCTGGCTTGTCCAGTTGTCTTCCGCTTCCGCGCTAGCTCGCTTGACATGTTGGCGATTCTCCTGCATCATGACGGTTCATGCCAACATCAACACCATAAAAAATCACTTCCAAATTTTCCCTGATTGCATTCCTAGGATCTTTTCTAACCTCTAATGTAGCTCACAACTTTGAATGTGAAGAAAATTCCCCATCTTGGGAGAGCTACTAAAGGTTGTGGAGGCCTCAACAATGTCACATTTGAATATGCTTCTTTTCTATCATATGTTCTTCCTTTACCAGTCCCATAATAATTGGATGGTAGACTAGTATAATCAATGAGCATGTACAAGAAAAACTATGCATAAAAGTGTCTTGAAAAATAATGACGAACCTCATCGTTCCACGACAATTTCCCACATGCCACCAAAAATCTGCTATACAGATGTCCTTCAATGTCCGGGTGCTTAAAATATTGCACCTTCAACATCTTCCTCTTTGGCCCATCTTTGAAATTGAACATTGAAATGGTCTCTTCTTTTGGAACTTTATTTTTTACTGCCTCCCATTTATCAGTGCCCATCACCTCTGACTTTTTCTACCTCATTATATCGACAAAACTGTGAGTGGTTGTCCCCATATTTTGATATGCATCCATAAAGTTTTGCAATGAATGAAAAAAAATTGCAAGCTTTGTTTACTCTCCTCAGGGAGTTCCAAGACCACCAAATAATTTTCCAACCTCATTTTAACATTTGAATTCCTTCCAAGGGAATTTCATCACCAACATCTGAAGGATAGGTGGACGTAGGCATGTAATCTTATGTTTCATGATAATGCGGCCTCCTAAATCCACCTTCACCCTATGCACCGACATTAGAATCTTTGTGACAACCACTCTCTCTTTCATTGTCATTCCTTGTTCTAAACTCATTGTGTACACACACATTTGAAAGTAATTACAACATTTAACTTCACATAAATTTAAATACACAAAAATACAACAAAAATAAATAAAATCAAAGAAAATTACCAGAATTATTCTTTTGTCCTGAGGTATTCTCTACATTATTAGGTGTAGGAGTATCAATGCACAACCTATCTAAGAAGGTTGCATCCATAGCACTCGTTTGAACATATTCTGCAGTTGATCTATTCATAGACCCATTTGAAAATCTCCTCTGACGAGATTGTTATTTGTCACTTGGAGTTTCAACTGAAGAAGGAGTTCCTCTTCTTCCTTCTTGGGAGAGCCTAGAGAGTTTGTGAGGAATGGTTGTAGAATCCCATGTCTACATCTCTCCTCAATATCTATCATTTGGAAATTCATGAAAAGTTAAACACAAGACAAGTACGAGTTAATATCTCCAACATTGGACAACAAAAATTATGAAGAAAGAAAATAAATAAGACAAAATTAATAGAAATGTTTTTTATGTTAAACACAATTATAATAGGGTGATGCATAACTCCACTACCCATTCCTATTTCAAATATATTTTGGTTCCTTAATGTTAGCACAAATAACCTTGGTAAATCCACCAATAGTACATGGGTCAAAGTCTAGTAACAGAGTAGCAGTTATCTATATGGGCAATCATATTTCATGCATCCAACAGGTATGGAGCAAAGTCCATGAAAATAAACGATTAAATTTACACCATGTTTGGTTAGATGGAAGAAATTTGTCATCTACAAAGCAGTGGCACTAAGTATCAGCATGTCTGTATTAAACTTGGAGGGGGAATTAATAGATAAAATCTATTATATGATTGCAATTTGTTGGAATTATGTTTATGACGAACCTTTTTATATACTAAACATCTGTGATTTGATGATTTGACGTTGCTAAAAAATTGTTTATGTGCGGTTATAAAGCATTGTTTATATTCTTATCGACCTTCTTCCAGTGACCTCGTCGATACAGGGGCTGAAAATGGCCTCTGAATAATTTTGGTAGATCCATCCTGTCAGAAACCTTGTGGAAAACCAGGACTTGGTCGGGTGATCAAAATTCTTGTGTAAATACTAAGGGTAATACATCACCATCTTCAACTAATATCTTATCCAAATTTTAATAGAAGCTCATCTTCAGCTAAATGCTTGTGTAAATACAAGGGGTAATAGATCATTAACAAGGGTGTCACTTGATCCATATGTTAATCCATCAAAATAACTCACATTTGGGTTATTTTAAGTCTAGGATGGTGAATGAGTAACCAACATGTTGCTCTCCCAACAATTGAGTGGTTTCCTATGGTAAGAGATCATGTAAACTCTTTTATGTAAGTGAAGGTTTTTTGAAGTATGTACACTCTTTTATGTCTATATTAGACTTTATTATCCAAAATGAAGTATTAGTTATAATTATTCCTTTAGTCAAGGGTCACTACAATTGCAAAAAAAAAACTAAAGTGGGAGGCTGTTTCCGTTTTAGCAAATTATATGATAAGAGTCTACATGGTTTTAGGAAGGAAGCCATGTCAAAGAGTGGAGTTAGAATTTACACGAGTTTGAAATTCCTGAAATTTTAAGAAAAATTAGAAAGTCCGAGGAATTAGTTTGTTGGAGCTAAAACTCAAAGCATTACATTAAATGTTGATTGCATGAATTTCACGGAAAAACCAAATCTACAAGTAGATCCCTCATATCATACACCACAGTCTGACCTAGACTCATGACATGAAATATTGATGAAATATTGATGAAATATCAGGTCTCAAAAATTCCAAAACATTTTTCAGCCGAACTCATAGCTCGGCACTGGCCAGACTATTTCTACGACCAAACAAAAACATCAAATTGGGCAGTTGTGCTCCTTACCCTCAATTTCGTGTACAAATTTATTTGGCTTTGTGTTTTCTTTTCAGACCAATCCTCTTCGGTAGAAGATAGTTTGACGAACAATATTTCAGTAGAAATTTGTTGGCGAACAAATGCTTGTGAGGTGCATATATATTTTACCTTCGATGTTGAAACATTTACAAAATTTGTTGTCATTTCATGAGAGCAGAGGATGAGGTCGTGAGGTCTTCTATGAGGTGGTTGCGTGCAGCGGTCATCGTGAGGTCGTGAGCATAGAGTCGCTCATTGAGATTAAATTGAGCATAGGGGTCATGGTTGTGTTTGTGAGCGTGGACGCGTCGAACAGTAGTTTGCGAGCGTGGACGCGCCGAACAGTAGGTAATTTTCTATAGTGTAGAATATATTTCGAGTAATAAGTTTTAAAATGTATGGTTGAAATGTAATTTACATTATTATTTGGTTGAAATGTTTTAGAATATAGTGTAGTGTTTATATTATTTGTAGTGTAATTTGTAGTGTTAGACTATGAGTTGGCCACGGGTGGCCAGCCGTGTGGCCAAGCCATGGGTGTGCCCTTGGCTCGGCCATAGGGTTGGCCACCTACTTCCAACTCACAGTCACAGTCTAGTAGAATATAATGAAATGTAATGTAAAATGTATGGTTGAAATGTAATGTAAAATGTATGGTTGAAATATAATGTAGAATGTATGGTTGAAATGTTTTAGAATATAGTGTAGTGTTTATATTATTTGTAGTGTAATTTGTAGTGTTGGACTATGAGTTGGCCATGGGTGGCTAGCCCTTTGGCCAAGCCATGGTTGTGCCCTCGGCTTGGCCACAGGGCTGGCCACCCACATCCAACTCACATTCACAGTCCAATAGAATATAATTTTAGTTATAATTTTTAAAATGTATGGTTGAATTGTAATTTGCATTTGTTTTTGAAGTGTTTATATTATTTGGGCCCCTATTGGACTGTGAGTCTGTGGCCAAGACGTGGGCATGCCCATGGCTTGGCCACAATACTGGCCACCCATGGCCAACTCACAATCACAGTCCAGTAGAATATAGTTTTAGTAATAATTTTTAAAAATGTATGGTTGAATTTTAATTTGCATTTGTAAATTGTAGTTTTTATATTATTTTGGCCCCTATCGGACTGTGAGTTGGCCGTGGGTGGCCAGCCCTATGGCCAAGCCGTAGGCACATCCACAGCTTGGCCACAGCGATGGCCACCTGTGGCCAACTCACAGTCCATGGACACGTGGCCCTTATACTTATAAAATTTACTTGCTTTCTCACTACAATTATTGTACCTAGTTTCATTTTTTCTAGCAAGAAGTTCAAATATTTTATATTAATGTAGTTGTCTTTTTTATTATTATTCTTATTTCCGTCATTTATTATTTTGATTATTGGAATGTAGTGGTGAGATTGAGACTTAAATAAATGGGTCTTAATGTGTGTGACTCGGTCAAATCTAATTGAAGTATTTTTAATATAAATATAACAAGAAATTAAGAGCTCAAGGAGTTCATTTTTGTTAGAATTATAAAAGTAAAGCAGGACATAGATGTCTTTTTATAAATTTCAGTTAGGAAGGAAGCTAGATCATAGTGAGAGCTATTGAACTCAGGGAGAATAATCAAAATGCAAATATACACAAAGTTCAGACCTGAACTAAACTCAACCAGTGTACTATTTCTTGATTATCAAATCATTAGAGTATCTAAATAGTAAGCAATGTTAACACAGACTTCATTTATCACTGGATCTAATGCTATGTAGCTCTAGATCAGATCTAAGTAAAAGATTTGATACAGATATGAAATAATAGATCCAAACTAAAAATAGATCTAAGATGGGTTAAATAGATCTAAACAATAATGATTGAAAAACTCAACAACAATATTCAGATCTGATAATATATAATAATTAATGCTAATACATAAATCTAGTTAGATCAAACAATACAGAACTCACAACAAAAATTGAGATCTGAAGATAACGAATAGGTAGCTTACCTTGTCCTAAAACCTTACCTCTGAAGAATTCATAGTCAACACAAGAGATGCAAAAACCAACTTATTGGAGGCATGCTCCTCCACTTCCAAAAGTTTTACTTAATCTATGCAATCATATTCAAAAAATAAAAACAAACTTTATTGAAGTCTCTAATCAAATTTGTGGCATATCAAAACAACCTGATTCTCAATAGATCTACTATGTGGCACCTAGCAAAGATAAATTTACCTTTTAGTAAATATCAAAGGCTTCTTCATTACAACTTCTCTAGAGTACTACTAACAAGTTGGAGAAAGTGTTGCAATCCCTAACCCAACTAAAGGGGCCCTCATCAATCACTCTAGAATCTCTAGGCTTAAAGTCCAATATTACCTTTCCTAGGTATTTTGGTGACATTGATGGTGAAGATATTGATGCTTGGATTCAAAATGTATCCATGTATTTTGACTCTTATCCCAAGATGGTGAATGTGATGAAACTTGAATGGGTAGTACTAAACCTATATGGGATAATACTTGAGTGATTTCAGAACCTCCATGATTCTTCCACCCTCCATTTGTATCTAAAGGATTCACATTCGAATTAAAACCATATGACCTCTTGGAAAAACAATTGTGAGGCATTATGGTAGTAGTTTTACCCATCCAAGTATTAAAAATATTTATGCATATGATAACTTCATCATAGTTAGTTCTATGTTAAATCACTTCAACCTTATACTAATCAATTCATTAAGCTCAATGTATAGTTATCTATAAGATATCTATACATTTATGTCTCTATAAATTTAATTGCTAGTTATTTTCCCTATTTACACACCAAGGTTGAAATCCTTGACTATCATAATCTTAATCAATCCTTTAAAAGAGTTATTACAGTAGAACGGAATTTGGGGAAGTGGCACATATTCTCTCCTTATTCTTCATCTACTTCTTTATATTCATGTACCCCTTTTCATTCATCCGGTGGGCCTACAATGACCTTTCCTCCACTACATAGAAACACTTATCATGCATGCCAAAGACTCTCTTAATTATCATTTCATAAATATTGTACACACTCATTTGAGTCGCATGCATTGTAACATCAAGATCCTCCCAAGGCCTTCTTTTATGAGCAATGGGACACTTCTCCTGCATGTAGAACATTTTTGTGGTTGTAAAAGATCATTGAAATCTCAAACACTACCACCCTAGATCCAAGTTTAGTCCATATGACCCACCATTATTCCCCAACTGATAGAGAATCCTTGTTTACCCATAATTACCAAATCTAGGACTGCATTTATCACCTCATCCTCCGTAATGGTAGTCAAACAAATTTTATCATAGGCTTTGTCCTCTTAGTTCAAAATCTCCCCAACACTCCCCATGTTCACCCATACCATTTTCAATGGATCACCAATAATGGAAATAATTCCCTAGCTAATCATCACGGCTTGGTCACATTGGTTATGTCTCCTTTTCAAGAAATTGTGGAATGTGATGTTACTCCCATTGGCTTGTTTTTATCTCATATTTGCTTTTTTTTCACTAATCAAGTCACAAATCCATCTACGATGTAGGTATAAGTCAATATAATTTGTTCCATGGTGAAAATGGATTCACACATTTAAACTTGCTATTGATGTAGTCTCATAGCTTTTAACTAGTCATGTATTTCACAAGAAATTCCTCCATTTATGTGTGGTGCATCTGATCAAACCAGATAATACAATACAATAGTTCCTTACATCCCTATAGAATCTAATACATAACTATTAGGATGTTCTTGACAAGGCTTAAGGTTTTCCCTTGCAATGCAAGACTAAGCATACTACTTATTTAATTCCTAATGAGTCACTACCTAATGCAGCCAATGACAAGTTATAATTTGCTAAATTAGCATCACATTGTCATGCACATGTGGACTTAGTTGCAATTTTTTAAACTAATAGTGAAAGTGACACTACTTTAATCTTTTTCACATATAATGTTTGGTTCCTAGTAGAATTGGAGGTACAATATGTGAGGATGGAAGTATTGGGATATCTCATTGAGGAACATCATGTTCATTTTATTTATTTTCAAGAAATTATTCCAAATATGTATGATCTATTTAGACATTCCAACATGTGGGCTAAGTAGGAGTGTTAAATTTCTCGACAACATGATCTACTTTGAGCAGACTTTTCCATATACTTAAACAACTTACCTATTGAGGAATTACATTGTAAATCCTATGGAACTTCAATTAGGGGAAAAAATTATGTATTATTGATGTAGACACTAGCATGAGCCCATAACTAATGGTCACTACCACTCACTTAGAAAGCCTTGGAATTGCTTCTCCAAAATGGAATCAAATGTATAATGAAGATTGTGTATTTTAGAAAAAAGAATCTTTGAATCTGTTGAATCCTCTAGAAAATGTCATTTTCATAGGATATATGAATTGGGATCATAAGAAGGATACTTCTCCTTTGCTTACTAAGAAATCTTATGATGTCTGGGTGAATCTCATAATTGGTCCAAATGGTTGGCCATATGACAATAAATCTCATCAAATTCTACCTTGACATTGTCTCCTACAAAAGTGCTAGGATATAATATTACATGCCATATTCCTTTCCTACTAGCCATCATTATTGGTCCTAGGAAACAAGTAGAGAAATACCAACTTATTCTTGCCTCCATTTTCTCTAACACTAATGTCCAAAATGAAAAGGATTCCATTGATCATATGGTGTCTACATATATGCTATCGGTGGCTTCTTGGTAGTTTATACAAATATTTGTGTAGGAGTTAGTATAGTTAGTGCGCAAGAATCATAAGGATATTTCCCACTATGAAGTTTACTCAATTCAAACCATGGTTGTTTACTTTAAAGAGAAGATATCAATCAATAGGGAAAATCTTGTCAAACAACAATGATCTAAAATTCATCAAATGATCAATGAGAATGACCTAGTTTCTTGCATCATGAAGCTTGTTGATATATTTGAATTTGCAACATTTGTTCAGATGGCTTGGTGATACCTAGACGATGATGTTGTTGATAATACAACAACAAGAGGAGGAGGGTCGGTACACATTAACCCCACACAGGAAAGACGCAACAATCCCAACACCCTCTACAACAGAAAAATATAGAGGGTCATAGGAAGGAAGACTCCAATAGAAAAAATCAAGAGGGTTGCAGCAAGGAGATTCCAACAGAAAATCTAGAGGGTCGTAGCAAGGAGACTCCAACAGAAAATCAAGAAGGTTGCAGGAAGGAGAGGATCTTCTCACTCTAGAGACAAAATAAAATTATGTAATGTGAGGGGTAGGGGGGGTTCTATTTATACTTTAGGTTAGGGTATTAAAAATATAAATTAAATTAAAATTATTAATATAACATGTTTAAATTAAATAATTTAAACATTATATAATAAACATATAATTTAAACTTTAATTAACCCTTAAGACAAAACAACATAAAACCCCAAATCACACAAACAAGGGTAGGAGAGGCTTAAGGAGGGTTTACAAGGTGGAAATAATCGTTCATTCATTTTCATGGTGATCGTATTACTTTATCATCGTTTCATATGGGATCAAGTTGCCCCAAAACATTTTCTGGGGTTTTATTCACCAAGGTCCAAGACCAAGGATCAACCAATGCCCTAGGCATGGGTACCTTGGACCATGTCTAGGTGCCCCAGACTTATCTAGGGGGTTTAACTCCTTGGTACTATACCAAGAACCACAGTCGTATATTGGAGGCCCTCTCAAGGGTCTTTACTACTTGATTCTAGACCAATGGAGGCCCCTCTCAAGGGTCTTTAATGCTTGATTCTAGACCAAGAACCCCTGGCCAGATACTCTGGTCCCAACAAGGGCTTTTCCACAGTAATCACTGCTTTTCCTGACCAAATGCCCCGTGAGTGCACTGGGGGCCCTAGATTCGTCTAGGGTCTTTCAGCCATCCCTTCCGAGAAATTGTGGCTCTGCAAATGCTTATAAATTTAACTATAAGTAAATTGATATTTAATAATTTAGTTATTATTGAATATTTGGGGTCCCTTTATGTAAACTTTAGGTCTACAAACAGCTCTTTTACAAATTATGCCTAGTTCAACTATATCCACAACTATCCAACAATTTAAATCCAAGGTCATCCAAACAAACAACTAGGTCCCTTCATATATTAATTTAGAATTTATATTAGGTCTACAACAACTCACAATCCCATCCCATTTAACACATGACAAAGAATTATTATAAAAACTCCATTTAACAATGCTAATGGGAAGTTTAAAAAAATGGCATATAATCCATGTTCATGCAAACCTTCCCTACATCAAAGGGTCACCAATATGGTCACCAAGGTTCTAATAAAAAGGATATCATCGCCACTTTTAAAACCCTTGAAACAATTAGATAAAATATGATATCAGAGAAGGATACCATGGACCAATGTAAGTATAACTATTATAAGGTAGAATGCATTTGTGGCAAAAACTAGATTAGGGAAACTGGGTGATCATCTCAAATAAGGATTAAAGAGCATGAAAATAATATTAAGAATGGGCTCACAAACAACTCAACATTAGTCATCAGCAATCCATTCACCAAAATCTTGTACAAATTGATTCATGGATGAATGTTTGTTTTATGCCTTTGATGTGATTGTGAAATGATAAAACCTCCCTTGAATGGTACCTTGGGAAAGTTCCAACTTTACTCTAATGACTTCTATGTGGGTTTTTTTAATTATTGTGAAAGTTTTTTGGTTTTATCTTCTGTCAATTATCCCTTTAGTCATCAGTCAGGTCTCGAAAGGATCAGCTGATTTAATCGATCATTGCCACTTTGTTTAAAGACCTATAGATCTGTCGCCCCTATTTTTTGTGCATGAATGATGAGTGAAGGACAAGAATCTTCCATGCTGTCTATGGACCCCTTACTTTGTGAGTTGATTGATCTGTAATGAATGACCGATTTGTGCCTTAATGAGTGCAAGTACCTATGTGGATTGTTTAAGACTTTTGATTTATCTCTCGTTTTAATTGTTTGAACTTGTGTACATCTTTTGATTTTTTGATAAACTCGACAGGGATAGATATTATGGAGTATGTCAATACGATTATGCAAACATTCTCAGAACAGGGCATTTCAAGAAGGAAGAAACAATACCCTTCTTCAACCCAGACTCCGAGAGCACCAACAAGAGGAGAGTTTCAACCGGTCCTGTAAATAGATCAACCTAGAACTTGCTCCAAACCATATGGATGCCAACCTTCTTGACAGGGCTGGCGTGACTACACCCGAATGTAGGGAATAGCCTGGGACTTTCGTAGAACATTTCAAGTTTCTTAAATTTTGTATTTTTGTTGAATTTTGTATTTAAATTTATGTGAGGTTAAATCTTCAAGTTACTTTCAAATGTGTGTGTATGCAATCAATTTAGAGTAAGGGGTGACAATAAGAGTGTTTGTCATGAAGATTCAAACATCCGTGCAGAGGGAGAAGGTGGATGTAAATGTCGCGTTATGAAGAAACAAAATATTACACTTCAACATCCACCTATCCTAGTTGAGGATCCTTCCGAAGGGAATACTGAAGCAATGATGCTTTAGCGATGCTCAAGTGTTAAAAAAGAGGTTGGAAATAATTTGAGGTCTTGGAACTTCCTTTGAGAACAAACAAAGTTTGGTAAAATTGTTTTGCATTCAATCGGAAAGTCCTTATGGATGCATATCAGAAGATGGGGCCAACCACCTAATGTCTTATTCCATCTACTGAGGCTGCACAAGCGAAAGTCCGAGGTGATGGGTCATGATAAATGAGAATAATTAAAAACAAAGTTTTAAAGAAGACGCATCTCCATGTTCAATTTCAAAGAGGGTCCAAAGCGGAAAATGTTGAAGGCACACATTTTAAGCACCCCCACTTGTCTAACATCCTGTGAGTAACAAATTTTTGGTCAGATATGAGAAATTACATCAAATGAGGTTCCACACCACGGTACATTTTTTATGGAGTTTTCACATGCACCTGGATTATACCCGCCTACCGGCCCAAATATTATGCACCGGTAAAGGACGAAGCATATAATTGCAAGGCATCAAGGGAGTACTACCGAGGCCTCCACAAACTCACCAAAAATGTGGGCATTTGCATCACTTTCGTGAGTTCCGTACTACACTGTAAGCCCAAAGAGGCTGACCAACTGGGAAAATTTGGAAGCTACACCTATGGCAGGCAATAGCCTCCCAAATGAGTGAGGCCACCATGGGGACACATTTGTTGAAATCGCATGCACTTAGATGTCGTCACAAGAAGTTTGAGTATGCCAAATTTGTCGAGATGGTTGGAAGAAGGTCATTCAAAATGATGTCCCGAATCACAGATTGGTATGTGATCTATACCCTTAAATGATTTTATGATAGTTTACTTTGAGTTCCAGATATATATAACTTGTTCATAGAAATAATCGATTTCTTCTTGCCATTAATCGCAGCTTGGAGATATGTGAAACGAATCTCCATTTGGTAGGGGACTTGATTCAAAAATTTTGAATTTGGATGGATTGAATCAGGTATGTTTTTTTCTAATATTTGTTTAATCTCCACTCTTTTTAACAAGAGTTCAACAACATTTATAATTTTGTATAATTAATGGGACTTCTCGACAGAGAAGGTTCTTAGTTGTGTTGTCTACGCCTCTATCATTCCATCTATCTATCTCCGGTACTTAGCCGGGCTTGTCTCACCCTCATTGGGAGAGTTTGCTGGTGGTGGGTTCACAGTATCATTTAATAGTCTTAAATCAATTTAAATTTAATGTAGTTATATAATCATGAATATAATTTTATTAAATTTTCAAATTTCAAATTTAAAAAAAAAAAAAAAATGTGGAGAAGAGAGTACATGAGAGTGTGTTCAAAAGAGAGATTTGGATTGAGGAAGCAACCAGATTAGGAAAGATGTGTCCATTCAAGATGATTCAAATTTATATTTGACTTCTATGAAATTTTGTTTTCTCAAATTTATATTTATAGTTTTAGCCTTCCTCAATTTTGAATTATATAAACTCTTAGATAAGTTTGTCATTGTCTTAAATGGTGTACACCTCCAAACTTATTTAAGGTTAGATCATGATGACTCCACTTTGAACTTGAATATGTTTGAATATTTGAGAACATTCTTAAATGGTGTACAATAATTAAACTTATTTAAGTTGTAGGATCATGATGCCAGGGCCCCAATTTTGAACTTGAATATGTTTGAATATTTGAGAACAGATTCTATCCTACATCAAAAAGAGAGTTTTAAATTTTCCTTGATTGGTAGCCCTTGATTTCAACCAAAATGACTTAGTAGAGAACATCTATTCCATCAACAAGAAAGAGAAGTGATTTTCTAAGAATGGTATTTAAAAAATGAAGATTTCTCCACTTTTTAGATAATAAGTAGTCTTTGAAAGAATTGCTTAATATGTGGAGATTTATGCTCGTTTCTTTAGTTTGGAAAGGGCATCGTGGAAATTTGATGGTATAAATCCACTACATGTAAGAAGATAAATATTTAACTGTCAAGGAGATTAGTATTTTATTGATTTGTGTAAAATATGATCAAATAACAACACTGGGGATGAGAATTACATCTCTAAGGATTTGGGACTTTATCCACAAGGA
Source organism: Picea sitchensis (assembly GCA_010110895.2). Lineage (NCBI taxonomy): Eukaryota > Viridiplantae > Streptophyta > Pinopsida > Pinales > Pinaceae > Picea > Picea sitchensis. Next base: position 379,328 of record SNQJ01S0000952.1, read on the forward strand.
GAATTTTCTAAAGGATTTTGGACTTTATCCGGCGAGATAAGTATTTCTTGGAAGAATGACTTAATACATGGAAATTTGTGAATTATCTTCATACACGCTTCTATATTTATTTCTACTATTTTTTTTGTTTGTTAATTGTGCAGGACCTGCGATTAAACTATGGCTTGAGAAAAAAAAACCGTGGACTCGTGGGCATCTAAGCCAAAATCACCCATGTGGATCGCTAACTGGCCTGAGCCACACAAACCTTTTAACATGGTTGATTATCCTCAAGTAGTGCTCTCGAACCGGTGACTTTAACAACACAGAGTACCTTAACAACACACCTCATCCACCGTCCTGCCACAACCCTCGAATATATTTATTTTCTCTTCATTATTATCTAACTCTGTCCTAACTTTAACACACAATTTGAGCCACTAAGAATACAATAACATCACAAAATGTATGTCAATTTTGTAATTAAATTTTGACTGCAGCATTTCGCATATTTGAATTGTAAATTTTAATTTTGGAAACTGCTTTTCAGGCTTGGAATTTCCCCATGTGTAAGGAAGTCATCTATCTTAGCAAAGCCACGCTTAGGAGTCCAGGAATTGAGCTAAAATGTCTTTGTTCATGTTATCATCCCAAAATGGATGTGGAACTTATGTATTTTACAAGAGCTATATTCAGACTTATATATATATATATATATATATATATATATATAATTTAAATTCAAAATATCCCATGTATACATTTGATTTCATAATATGATTTCATAATTGATGGTAAAATGTGCTAAGTAAAGTTAACCTATTAAGTGAACTACTGGTTTGGTTATGTTATAATTACTCAATATTGCTTCATTTCATCTACTCTCATTGAATTTGGATATATTACATTTGTTGCTTATTATTATCCAAACTTAAGCATTGGCTCCAAATCCCAAAATTAGTGGAGATGTTTTCACTTATATGGAATTGACATTACATTTTTATTATTATTATTTTTTTAGATGGTAGTTGAACTATTTTGAATATAAAAATATAGTCATGTTTAATATTGTAGGTTTTCCCTTGTATTATTGTTTGGTTATTGATTTCTTTTATCTTTTCCAAACCAATCATTTTTTATGATATTAACACTAATATATGGGGGTTTGGTTTTAAATCTTTAAATTCCTAAAATTTTAGTTATGAATAAAGTTAAATTTAAAATATACTCATTTGCATTTATTGTATTTTTATATTTTCAGTAAAATGTTTCATCAATGGTAGCTTGCTAAATTCCACAAGGTTCTCTATTTCAAATGGAAAGAAGTGTAATTGAGACTTCTTTCTAAGGTGAAACCCTTATTAGGTGGGATGTTCATGGATGTAAATCACATTAAAGGGGCATTGTCATCAAACTTGTGGAGAGAAAATAGCTAAATGGAAATATATTTGCAATGCTTAAAGCATGCCAAAAACATAAAGATATGGAACATAATCAAGATAATGAAAAAATTGAGGGTGATGTTGATGTATAAGATTTTATTTGAGAAAAGAATTTTTTAACTTGTCATTTTTAATAACTTGTATCAATGATTGACATTATTTAACCATAGCTTGAGTTAAACCATTGAAGGTGAACTAAGGATGTTCTCAGCTTTAGAGAGGATGTGGGTTATGTGAATATTTATAAGATAATATAGAGTTACAATGCTTGAAGATAAGGTGATAGACTTACCTGGGGCCCTTATTTTATATGTATGGAACCCTTTTATGTGAATATTTATATGATAATATAGAGTTACAATGCTTGAAGATATGGTGATAGGACTTAATTAACCTTTTTTATATGTATGGAACCTTTTATATGCTCATATTGAAATATTTATGAAATGTGTAACTTTTCAATGCAATGACAAATTATTTTTTCTAATTTTTTGTTCTCTTTAATCTTGATGTCACAATGATAAACATGTAGATACATAAATAAAAATGCTGTATCTCCAACCAGATACATTAATTCCATTTTTGCAAATGATGTGCCTCGTTCAAATCTATTTGAGTTAGGTCACCATATATGTGTATATTTACCACAAAATTTTTGGGATCAAAGTTAACATTTTCTAGAATTACAATTAGTATTTTGGAACACTTTGAAAATTCCATTTTCACATTTTCACATTTTTAGATTTTTATATTCACTCTTTGGATCTGATATTGACACTTTATCCGTCTTGATTCTAGGTGATAAACCAACTTTAATAAAAAATCACATTGATTTCTATTTTCCTTTCATAAATATTTGGCAATGAGAATAAAAGAGTGTATGAATCCATGAAAGACTAGGAAAAATGACCTAAAAATAAAACAATAAAATTTAATTGCTACCCAGAATTAATTTCCCACCAAACCATAAATATTTAATTGCCATCCTGAAACAATTTTATAATTTATAAAAAGTTTTAATTGAAGTTAAGGACTTTCTAATAGCTATTATTGGAATTGGAAAATCCCATTTTTTAAAATTGTAATTTGATTTCCTAATTGTTAATATAAAAAAAATTGGACAAATTTCAAGTAAATTCACAATTTTACATTGTTTTAGTATCTAAATTGTTTTTAAAAAGGGACTTTGCTACCACCTAACATTGCATTCTATTGACGGGTTTGCAATGTTAACGCTTCGTTTTAAGAGGCCATTTAACTTTACCATTGATTCATATATTGTGTTAACACCTCTTTCTTTTAAAATTTGTGTAGTATGTTTTCAACTTCCATGACAAACCTTATCTTAGAAATCTCAGTCATGGAAGTGGTGGAAATTTTTAGGATGGAATTTGATTGGGCTCATCAAATATGATTAATATAATATAATCGCTCATATTGACATTGTTGTGAAACAAACAATTATAAATATTTTGAAAGGTGGACATGAAGTTTTACAACTTCATGTGAGAGGGACCTTTTGTAATTAACATGACTCAATCACCCTACATATAATAGTATATGCTTTCTCTACAACATGTGTGTGCCCCTATGAACATGGGGAAAATCAAAGAGCATGGTTGGAAATTATGGGTTTCAAGGGGACAACTCCATAAGACATATATGAGAATGGGTTCAAAACATTCCTAAAGCAAGTAAAACCCCATCTAACAAACTTCATTAAAATATATATTTCACTTTCACATGTGAGCCATTTCCAATCACAAGATGTCCACATGTAGAATTTCCAGACATCATTATAAGCTGTTTAATACCATGCTTTAAAAAAAGATTAGTCTCCATCCAAAGTAGAAAGGCATGCTTAGAGGATATTATATGATTCCATGGGTCTATAATTTGTAGTACTTTTACTCTATTCAAATATAGTGCATCATAAGTGGTTCTCTAGTTATTATATTACTTCTTTTGCTTCAAACACTAAGAACATAATTTTAACACTCAACTAAGATGCAAATTCATTGAGTTGTTGTCTCACTCCTACATAGTATCTTTATAAATATCATAATGAAAAAGTTTGAAGATAGTCAAACCACGTAATGGTATTCCAAGTTTGTTTAAAAACCATAATGGTGGCATTCCATCTTCAATTATTCGCTCACAATCCGCTTTTGACATTTTCCATTTTCTAACTTTTTTTAATTTTTATTGAACTTCTATTAACTTTTTTGCTGTTGTAACATACCAAATGACTATATTGACAACTTGTGACATCTGACCATAGTCTTGAAAGTGAACATGAGTATCGGGTTTATGGGTTTCTTGAAAAAATATCCTTTCACTACAATGGATCCTCTTTCATATTTAAAACCGTTATTATCAAAATCTTTTAATAGCCTCATTTTTTTGTGACATGCATCACATCATATAATATTTCACATTTTCAATGATGTCTAGAGGTGTAACCACGACAAAGACATATCCTACAAATAATTTGATGTATTGGACAAATAATTAATTGTGTTATATTATCACACACAAGTATGTAATACTTCCATAAGTTATTTGAAAAATTAAACATAATTTAATTTACCTTCTCTAACAAGATCATAACTCTATCAGCTAACTGACACTTTAGTTTCATTTGATTCCATCTCTCTAAGCTTGCAAGTGGGATTTTCCTTTTACATTAAGTTCAATATAAAGTTCCAAGTTTTAACATATCCCATTTTCGCTCGTGAATATCTGTGGATTTTGTGTCCTCTATGCAATCTGAAGAAAAACAAGAGTCATTTCGCCTATCAAATCGAAAACCCATTTGAAAACTTTTTGTTTTAACTAAATGTATTTTCTTTGTCCTGTGTATTGTAATCAAGGCTGTATGAGATTGATCTATTTACATCTTCTATTCCAACATGCCAAAAATACTCCGCGACAAGACAAGAACTTGTTAACTTGAAATTTCTCAAGAAAATGATTGAAGATTGACATAAATTTGAACACATTCAAATTTATATATCTTAAAATATACATGTAACATTTATATATAGACACACATGCACATATCCCTTGATGGATTATATTCATGGTTTAGCTTATGTTGCACCATTCAACAACTTGTTCAAATGGATTCAAATCGACTGCATGAGAGTTCAACCTATACCTTTGAAGTGCTCTTTTTACACATGCCCATGCACCGTTGTGTTCTCCTTTTCCATGACCAGCCTCAAAAAATTCCAACAATGTGTATTATTTAATTTTTATGAAGACAACATAACCAATAGAATGATCGTATAGATTTGAATCGACTTCACATTAACGACCCATTGGACCATATCCACGTCGATCAATATGATTTCAAGGCTTCTTTCAATGAATCATAAATTTATCAAAACAATGTTGTAATATAATGTGTGTCATTTTGTTCGATCATCACTTATATAAAAAGTGTAATATTCTTTAATAACATGTCGATTTTCATAGGATTTCTATACTTAAGACTCCTGCTGAGCATGTATATATAGAACGTGGACAAATATAGTGACTTGATTAGAATGATAATATTCATTCTGTATTTATTTTTGTGCAACTAATGTGTAATTTTCTCTGAAAAATTAACTACAGACAAAATTGTCCCCTGGTGGAAACACTTCAATGGATTGTTTGAATTGTAGATCTTGCCATCGAGCTCTATGTGAATACTTGGTGTATTTATAGATTTCTTCCCCAAACTTCTTCAAAACTCATCAAAATGATTTTATCTACCTTCAAATCAAGCTCTTTAGAAATAAATATTTGAAGAATGTGGAGTCGTGCTACTCAAATATTCATATCTTTCCAATTGACTCTTATATTAGAAAAATGATTGATCATTCATATCAATATGATACTTTGGAATGAAACAAAACTTAGATTTCCACAATCCATCACATTTCTTTCCACCAACATTTTTGTAGCCAAATCATCATCTCTCTTTAACATAGAATTTCGATATAAACATCTAACTATAAAGGAGGAGGTGAACCTGACCATAAAGTTTTACCTTAAAATCCAAAAGTGTCGTAATACAACTCAAACTCCACATGATGATGACAACAACACGTATTTTCAAGTAATGTTGATGGGTCTAACAAACCATGGTTTTTGTTGCACTAATAATGTATTGATAGAAATTTAAATCCTTTGTGCTCTTTCTTTGGAATTTATTAAACAACCTATTTCACATTGGCAATAATATATACTTTGATGTTCTTCATTGATTTTGTGCTATTCTTCTAATGCAACACATCCCTTGTATGGTGAAACACTAGATTCTTCCAACCAACAATTACACAATCTCAACATTTTCCTCGCAGTCTATCTTTGTAGCTGTGCGTGGTTCTAGAAATCACTATCCAATAAGCCAATTCATCATTTACATCTATTTGAAATGAAATTTTCTATGTTTGTGTGTTTTTCCTGATCGCTCCCAAAGTTTTGCCATGTGTCTTATCTTATATTGCCCCCCCAAACAACAATTGTTGTTTGTAACGCTTTACGTGCAACACCTAACATCTTTTCGAGATTTTCCAAATCTTTTAATACACTAGAAGAGCTTGTCAAAGACATTATGTTGCACCTTGTATCCTTTGTCAACTTTTGAAAACCTAATATGTAGCTTCTTTTTAACTTTCTTGACTTCATTAGACAATGTAAAATTTGAGCTTGTATTGTTATTGATTAATCTTTGAAATAAGTATTATACATGCCCTTAGTTCGATATCTTATATAATGCTTTAGCTTTTTTCTTCCAATTTGTCAAGATCAACATTTTCTAATATTTCATCATCAATGTTGATAGATTCTCCTCAGATATTTCAATTTAAATTTTATATTAAAAAGCATAACCTCAACACAAATTCACTAAGTTGTATATACTTGAGTGTTCATATTGTATTAATCTAAATTTATGTACACATACCCATAGGTGATCTGCCTTTGATAATCGGTTTCCAACCTCTTCTCGAAGCATTATGAGACAAATCTATTTTATGTTTTTAAAACATTAAATTCTGTAATTACAATCAGTTCTATACTTTGAATTTTGTAATTTTTGAATACAACCTACCGTGTGTTGTGTGTTCGATCATCATATGTGCATGGCTCACCCGGGTTGAACTTCTTCTGTTAAAAATCTATATTTACATTATCATCGCTTATTTCTTCAATATTTGCATATTCTCGTTTCTTTCTCCTCGATAAAGTTATTTCCCTTTGTTTTATTTGGCGAGTATCATCTCGAGAGCGATCATATTTTCTCTTGCGAACTTTTGTTTCCCATGACTTTATAGTTATCTGTAAAAGATATGTTCAACATAGACTTCACCTTGAAAAAATGTCAACATTTATCTTTCAACATATATAAATTGTTATTCCAATAAAACTTGAACAAACATCATTTACCTTGATGATCAATTCATTGATATTGACACTGATATCATAGAATACAACCCGCACCGCATTAGAAATACTTTGAAATACCTATCTCGAGCTTATATCTCTTTGTTCATCTAATGGATTATGTTAAATGTTCGCCAAATCCTATTTATACAATTCTATGCTGAAGAAAACCATATATATATTATATATACATAATGAATGCACGTTTCATTTTTCCACGGGATCGAATTGCTCAATAGCCTTCTCAATCGAAAGAAGCTTTTTTTTTCGCTGAAAGAATTAGTTTTCACCGAAGACTTGGAAACCGTCTAATTATCGATTCCATAGATTTTAGTCTTTCGGTTAAAACATTATTTTCTCACCGAAAAGAAATTGAACCTAAAACCAAAACCAGATAATTGCCCCAAGTATAACTAAACTTTAGGTTGCAGACTCCTGCAAACCTTGAGACTTATTTCGAAAATGACACCAGCATTTCCAAAATTGAATCTACTTCACCTTATAATTTGTTTTCATTTCTTTTATTTTTATGTAATTTTTATTTAAAAAGTCACTACATATTTCTAGCGCATTATGATTCGGGTGAAATGAAATATCAAAGATTCTAAAAATATACAAAGGAAAAATCTGAAAAAATACATCTATAATCCTTAAACTGTGTTTTTTTCAAAGGGTATATTTAGATTTAGTTTTAAGTAAAATTAAGATAGATACAATGTGTAGAAAAATATGTGTTTAAAATCTGCAACGTTTTCAGCTTAGTCAACTTCAAAAAATTCTAGAAATTATAATATTCATCCGTTAAATTCAAAATAATAGTCATAATGAAATAGAGTCTCTGTAGATTGTTGCAGTATATTTTGTTTCTTAAAAACATAAGTTTAATAATAGATACATTGTTGTAGAAATAAGTAACTCATTGTCATTCATTTCATGTTTAAGGAACATACTGTTAAACAATTGTCAAATTGACATATCAAATTGTGATAATTTTTTTTTGAAAAATAGTCATTGGAAAGCTAATACAATTCTTCATAAGTTTTGTTTTTACTGTAAAGTGAAATTCTAAATAAAAAAAATACTTTTGTATGTCGGAAGCTGAATAACTTGTGAAAATACAGTTTTTTTTCTCATAAAACAAGCAAAAATGTAACCCATCTTCATGATGTTGGTACATCTTGATGAATCATATTTTATGTGTATTTGATGCATGAATGGTACATATTTGGTGCAGGGTTGATGCACTCGTTGATGGTACATGTTGAGGTATAGGTTGGTGCATGGTTGATGCACTTGTTTATGGTACATGTTGATTATAGGTTGTTTGGTACAGGTTGATGCACTCGTTTATGGTACAGGTGATTATAGTTTGATTGGTACAGGTTGTTACAGTGGTATATCTCACAGTGATAGTGTGACAGTGGTTCCATCATTCTACTTCTACGTCAAGGCGATTGGACGAGGCAAGGACAGGTGGTTGTAGCCACCTTCTGGTTGTAGTCGGAGAACATAGGGGGTTGTGGCCTCCTTCTGGTTGTAGCCAGAGAATTGGGGAGTTGGAGCTTCCCTCAGGTTGTAGCCTGAGAAACTAGGGGGTTGGAGCCTCCTTCCAGTTGTAGCTGGAAAACAAAGGAATTTGGTGCTTCCAATGAATGTAATTCTTCAAGACATATAAGAAAAAACATTTTGTGGTTTTATCCCGCTTTGGGTTTCCACGTAAAAAAACTGGTGTACCGTCTATGTGTATGATTTCTCATTTGTTCATTGTTTATTTACTCTGCAATTATTGAATGATAGTGCTACATTGATATAACACTTGCATTTTATGGTGAAAAAATATCAAATTGTTCTATTACTGATTCACCCCCTCTCTCAGTAATCCAACAATTGGTATGAAAGTAGGTTCCTTCAGAAATCAGTTTAACCACTGAAAGGTAGATCATGGAGAGAAAAAACATGTATAAAAATGGAATACCATAGTTTGATGGATAAAAGTATGCATTTTGGAGAAGAAGGATGAAAACATATCTACGGGCATAGGGATTTGAAATTTGGCAATCAGTTGTAGATGGATACAAAGAACCAGCAATTATGTAGACAAAAACTCAGGCAAAATAATTCCAAAGCCACAAATTCACTTTTGAATGGTCTTTGTGAATCAGTTTACACCAAAGTTATACATTGTAAATATGCTAAAGAGATTTGGGACAAGCTTCAAAATATTTATGAAGAAGATTCAAAATTCAAAGAAGCAAAGCTTCAAACTTACAAAGGTTAGTTCGAACAACTAAAGATGAAAGAAGATGAGAATATTGTAGCTTACTTCTTATGAGTCGATGAAATAGTAAATGCAATCATAGGATTGGGAGAAGAAATTAAAGAATTTGTAATTGTTCAAAAGGTACTAAGATCTCTTCCTATGAGATTTGATCCTAAGATATCAACACTAGAAGAAAGAGCAGATCCAGTCTCAATAAGCATGGGCGAACTACATGGAATCTTCACAGCATATGAAATGAGAACTGAACAGGAAAATCTAGATATAAAAGAAGCATCTTTCAAAGCATCCAAAAGGTCAAAGAAAAAGGGAAAGCAAAAAGAAAAAGAAGATAGCAGCAACAATGACATCTCGAAACATGATGAAGAAATGGCCAACTTTGTCAGAATATTGAACAAGGGAACCAACGACAGATATAAAGGTAAGTTTCCTTTTATTTGTTTTAATTGTGATGGTATTGGTCATTTTGCTAACAAATTTCCTCATAAGAAAAATAAGAGGAATGATGAAGATTACTCAAATAACAAACAAACATATAAAGGCAAAAGAACCATAAAGAAAGTTTTCAAGAAAAAAATATGCACCAAAGAAGACATCTCATCATTAGATGAATATGAGGTCAGTGACAGTGACACAAAAAGAGTTCTTTTCATGGTAGTATAAGACTCTGGAAAGGAAGACACCGAAAAAGAATATGAAGAGGCAGAAGTTGACTACCGAGAATAATTGTTGTGTGCTATAGAAGTTATAAGAAAATAAAATAAGAAAAACAAGAAGCTACAAGCGGAACTAGACAAGAAAGAAGACACCCAAGAACTAGAACAAATGATCACAAATTGGAAGGTTCAAATAGAAGAAGATAAAAGAATTGAATAAGCACTCAAAGAACAACTAGCATAAAGAGACAGGATCATTGGAAATTTGGAAGCATAGATTGTTACATTAAGAAAGGATCTTCAAAAGAAAAATATGCAGAACAACTCAAAAGTTTTGGATGACATTATCAGCAGTCAAAAACCTCATCATGACAAGTCCGGACTTGGATACAATCAGACAGAAAAGGGATCAAGATCCAAAACAACAGAGCAAGAAAGATATCAAAAAAGTTATGCAGAAACAATCAAAGAGGATAGGAAGATCTAAAAGGAATATTATAGGGACACTCCTCCACCGAGAAGATTCAGATTTAAGAATCAACAACCAACAAATAGGCCTCAGGAAGAAGAATGATTCAGAAGAGCAACTCCTTTCAGAAGATATTCAACTCCCAGGTATCAAATTATCTTTTTTGGTTTATGTTATGCATGTAATAATTTTGGACATAAACCTATGAATTGCATAGCTAACAATAGGAACATAAACGAATTTGAAAGTCATACACAAAAGGGTTATCCAAGAAGGCCTAGTGAAACACAAAGAAGAATTTACAACAGGTTTGAATCATTGAGCATTGAAGTGGAATGCTACAAGTGAAACAACTTTGGACACATGGCCAAATATTGTAGAATGACAGTTCCTCCTAGAGAACCACAACAAAAAAACAACATTCACAGACAGGAACCTCATAAGAGAACATGGATTAGAAATCATAATCGGTATAGCAATGAATAATCAACATTCGCTCTACAAGCTAAGTAGAAGAAACGTGGTTGGTATGTTGACAGTGTTTGTTCAAAACACATGACAGGTGATAAAGACATGTTTATTACATTAAGAAAGGAAAGAGATGGATCAATCTCCTTTAGAAATGATGATTAAGCTAAAATCATTGGAAAAGGCACAGTCAGAATTGGAAACAAGAATACCAAGGCAGAAAATGTTCTACTAGTAGAAGATATGAAACATAATCTTCTAAGTGTGAGTCAAATGTGTGACCAAGGTCATAAAGTTACTTTCGATTCACAAAAGTGTGAGATAAGAAAAGAAGTTTTAGGAAAATTGATTGCAACAGCTACAAGAACTTCAAGCAACATATATGTACTAAGTGAAATTGGAGATGAAAAGTGTTGTCTAGGAAAAGAAGATGAAAGTTGGTTATCGCACAGAAAATTGGGTCACATACACTTTGATAACCTTTTCAAATTCAGCAAAAAGGAAGCAGTTAGAGAAATGTCCCAGGTTACGAAACCAACCAACACTTTATTCAAGCATTGTCAACAAGGAAAGCAAGACCAGGTTTAAATCAAAAGAATATTCAATGACAAGACCACTAGAAATTGTGCATATTGATCTCGTTGGACCAACTACAACAAAGGGTTTAAAATGTGAGAAATACTTTTTATATTATTAGTTGATGATTATACAAGAATGACTGTAGTTTGGTTTCTCAGGAATAAGTCAGAAGCTTTTGAAAACTTCAAGGTCTACAAGGAATTGGTTGAAAATGAAATGGATTCAAAAATCAAATGTTGAAGATCTGATAATGGAGGAGAGTTCACTTCAAATGAATTTATGGACTACTGCAACAAGCATGGAATAAAAAGACAATTCTTCATTGCTAGGACACCTCAACAGAATGGAGGTGTTGAAAGAAAGAACATGACAGTATGGGAAATGGCTCGAACAATGTTAATGTATTCCAAATTGACAGATATCTTTTGGACACATGCATTGCATACAACGTTTCACATTCAAAACAGAGTAATGCTCATAAACAACACTGAAAAAACTCCCTACGAGCTATGGAAAGGAAGACCAACAAATGTGAAGCACTTTAGAGTATTTGGAAGCAAATTGCTACATCAAAAGAGAAAATGGAATAATGGGAAAGTTTGACTCTCATGTGGACAAAGGAGTACTTGTTGGTTACTCAAGTACAAGGAAAGCATACAAGTGTTAAAATCTGAGGTTGAACAAAGTTGTGGAAAACATCAATGTAACAATTGATAAAACAGGTGGACGAGAATTAAAAGAAGAAGAAAATGAATCAATGGAACAACTTTATGAAGAAGAAGCAGAAGATGAAGAAGTAGAAAGGGAAGATGAAGAGGATCAGAAAGAAATAGAAGAGAAAGTTTAGCAAGCGCCTCCAAAGACACCTAGCAAACGAGTAGAGAAGAATCATCCTTCAGATCGGATTATCAGAAACAAAGATATAGGAGTTGAGACTAGAAAAAGAATATGTTCACTAGAAAAAACACACCTAGCACTCTCATCTACGATTGAACAATTTTTTTTTCAAGAGGCCAACAAGGATGAATTTTGGAATAAAGCCATGGATGAAGGATTGGATCAAATAGAGAAGAATGACACTTGGGAATTGGTTCCAAGACCAAATAATAAGAATGTGATTGGCACAAAGTGAGAATTCAAAAATAAATTGAATGAAGATGGACAAGTTACAAGGAAAAAAACTAGATTGGTATGTAAATGATACACACAGGTTGAAGGAATCGAATTTGAAGAGACGTTTGATCTAGTGCCAGGATGGAAGCAATATGATTGCTCCTAGTTTATGCATGCTCCAAGAATATTAAAGTGTATCATATGGATGTGAAATCATATTTTCTGAATGGGGAACTTGAAGAAGAAGTCTACATTTAACAACCAGAAGGATTTCAGTTGTCATAGAATGCAGATTATGTGTGTAAATTGAAGAAGGCCTTGTATGGTCTAAACCGGGCTCCTAGATCATGGTACTCTAGACTGGATAAATATCTATAGTAGGAAGGGTTTAGAAAAGGAAGTGCAGACAACAACCTCTACATCAAGGTAACTCAAGGTAGTATTTTATTAATTGAAGTTTATGTTGATGATATTATTTTTGAAAGCAATGACGACAGGTTAAGCCATAAATTTGCAAAGGATATGCATAATGAATTTGAAATTTCATTACTCGGAAAACTATCCTTCTTTTCGGGTCTTTAGATACGTCAAAGAAACCAAGGAATTTTTATTTCTCAAACTAAGTATATCAGAGAAATGCTAAAGAAGTTTGGAATGAAAGATTGCAAACCAATTATCACTCATATGCAAACCAGTTGCAAGTTGAGAAAATATGATGATTCAAAGTCTACATACTAGAGGAAATACAGGTCAATGATTGGTAGCTTACTATATGTGACAACATACAGACCAGATGTAATGCAAGCAGGTGGACAGGTGACACAATTTCAAGCAACACCAAAGGAATCACATGTATTAGCAGTGAAGAGGATTTTCAGATATCTCAAAGGAACATAAGAGTTTGGATTATGGTATCCAAAAGGAAAGGATCTATCATGTATTACTTACATAGATGCAGATTGGGAATGTTGCATTGATGATCGACAAAGCACCAGTGGAGCAACATTCTACTTGGGTGAGTGTTTAGTATCATGGCTAAGCAAGAAACAATCATCAATATCCTTATCTACATCTGAGGCAGAGTATATTGCAACAACAACATGTTGTACACAATTTCTATGGATGAAACAAACTATGACAGATATACAGGTTGAGTATGATGATCCCATTCCAATCTATTGTGATAATACAAGCACCATCGATATCTCAAATAACTCGGTGATGCACTCCAAGACGAAGCACATTCCAATAAATTATCACTTTCTACAGGAACAGGTTGCAGAGAAGAACATCAGAGTTGAATATGTGGGCACAAAAGAACAAGTGGAAGACATATTTACAAAATCGCTTCCAAGAGAATCCTTTGAGTATCTTCGCCAGTGACTTGGAGTAATTTATACTCCAAAATGATTTTTTTGGAATGCTTATCTTATATTTCTTATATCTACATGAGGAAGCACCATAAAGAGGACAATTCATGTTGGAAGATCAGTTCAGTCCAGGGGAGTATCACCAAGGATAGTTCAGTTAGGGGGATCAACCATACCTTTTCCATTGATGATAAAGGGGGAGAAATTTATCAGTTGCAAAGGTAAAGGTAAAGGGGGAGAATGAGTGACATGAATTTAGTATTGCATCAAAGTGTTTCCATGAATTCCAAAGGGGGAGATTGTTGATTAATTGGGTTGGTTGTCATTAATGTCAACCCTTGAAGAAATTCTGGTAGCGAATTTCGGTAGAACAATGGTTTGGGTAATGGACCCAAGTTTGTTTGATGGATAATGGTATGAGTTTTGATATATTTGCAGGTAATACTATTCCTTATGGATAGTACATGTCATGACATTTCCGGTGGTATGTGGAATGTTGCGTAACTCCTCATGGTTAGAGAGTTATGGCCATGTGAATTTGGAGAAAGGTTTGGGTAATGGACCCAAGTTTGTTTGATAGATAATGGGATGGGTTTTGGTATATTTGTAGGTAATAATATTCTAGATGGATAGTACATGTCATTCTATTTCCAGTGGTATGTGGAACGTCACATAACTCCTCACGGTTAGAGATTTATGTCCATGTGAAGTTGGAGAACCCTCATGAGTCATCTAGAAGCCCCAAAAGGTCAAAGTAGTCAAAGTGGTTTAAGATATTAGAAGGTAAATAATAAAGTGAAGTGATGAGTGTACTAAAATTCAAAGTGAATACAAAATAAATTATTTAAATAATAAATTTAATGGAGAAAGTATTAAGTTGACAAGTGGTTAGAAGTGGGTTAACCCTAAAATAAGGAAAGTGGGTTAAGATGGTTAAAAGGTAACCCCTTGAGGAAGCTACATGAAAGTATAAATAAGAGGCAAGGCTCTCTCATTTTAATCACACTTGAGCATATTGGATATATATAGGTGACTGAGGTAACAAAATGATATCTAAGCCAAATTTCAGAGGGAAGGTGAATTAAAGAAGTCCGAAATTCAAGGGAGGATAAATTATTTTGATGATGCTTTCTTAGGTAAGTTATTTACAGGTCATCTCACCATTTTCGCAAGAAGTTTTTTTCTAGAATGATTCAGACCGTAAAATTGGGAGGTCATTGAGCAAACATATCCAAGTAGCTATGATACTTTTTTATGGTACAAGCCGATTATAGGTTGTTTGGTACAGGTTGATGCATGGTTGATTCACTTGTTTATGGTATAGGTTGATTACAAGTTGATTGGTACAGGTTGTTATAGTGGTATATCTCATAGTGATAGTGTGACAATGGTTCCATCATTCTACTTCTACGTCAGGGTTGTTGGACGGGGCAAGGGCAGGTGGTTGTAGCTAGAGAACATAGGGGGTTGTGGCCTCCTTCTGGTTGTAGCCAGAGACTTGGGGAGTTGGAGCTTCCCTCAGGTTGTAGCCTTAGAAACTAGGGGGTTGGAGCCTCCTTCCAGTTGTAGCTGGAAAACAAAGGAAGTTGGTGCTTCCAATGAAGATAATTCTTTAAGACATATAAGAAAAAACATTATGTGGTTTTCTCCCACTTTGGGTTTCCACGTAAAAACACTGGTGTACTGTGTATGTGTATGATTTCTCATTTGTTCATTGTTTATTTACTCAACAATTATTGGATGATAATGCTACATTGATATAACACTTGCATTTTATGGTGAAAAAGGATTAAATTGCTCTATTATTGATTCACCCCCCTCTCAGTAATCCAACAAAAATGGCATGTAATAAAGTGAATAATAAGAAAGTTATTTTCAAGGATTACATTACTAAAATGCCCAAGGTGTCTAATATGTTATTAAAATCTACAAAACTTCCCTTGCAACTGAAAATGGATCACAATATGTACTTGTAAAGAATTTGTATCTATCATGGGATCCTTACATGTGGTCTCGCGTGAAAACATCACTTCTTATTTTACACTTGGATAAGTGATAATTGGCTATGGTGTTTCCAAGGTTGTTATTTCAAATCACACAAACTTAAAAGAAGATGATTTTATAATGGGCCTAGTGGATGGGAAGAATACAACATAATACTTGGGGCCAATAACCTGTAGAAGATCAAATATATGGATGTACCTTTGTCATATTATTTGGGAATTTTAGGAAAGCCCAGATTCATCACGTATGTTGGTTTTTATGAGTTGGGCTCCCCTAAAGCAATGCAAAGGTTTTTATCTTTTCTACTCTAATATCTTGGTTGCTTTGATTTTGAAAAAATGGATGGAGGAAGCATTCTATGTTTTTGGTAGAGATCAAAATGATTTTATTTTCATTGTTGAGTTATATTAAGAATTTTTGTTTGATAAAAAAATTATATAAAAAATAAAATAAAATAAATTACCCAAAATTTTAAATAAATAATAGATTTGCAAAATCCATTATATCTACATAGATTTTACAAATAATTGTACAATAGATCATATAGATCTATAAAAAAAATCTAGAATTGATTGTGGATTAAATCTAGATCCAATATAATTTGAAGATAGATTTGAAGGGAATGAACTTTTAAATCAACATTTTAGAATTTTAAAACATTTTTCTTGATTATAAATAACAAAAAAATTACCTCATTAAAGTCATTTGTTTGACAACTAATTTGAAGCTTGGGTTTTGGAGTCTTCTTTTCAATGATTCAATACTATGGTCTTCTCATCACCATGACTTTGATACCATGTTAATTTCACTAAGTATCCTCAAACACAATTTTATTAACCAAAAAAACAAAATCATATAATAAGTGAGAGGCATAGTATATGTATAACATTTGTAGCCTTATTACAAAGTGTCATGTGATTTTGATAAATAAGGCAAGTATAAATATTATGACTAGATAAGTTATCTTCTAAAATTGCTATTTTAGAAAATACTTTATTTCTATAAATACTTTATTCTATGAAATATACTTTAGGATAAAAAAGTCAAAATACAAGTTTACATTAGGGACCATCCATGAAATATGGGAAAGTGCCCGAGAGATTCCTTGCAAAAAGACAACATACCATTCACATCCACCATTAGAGTTGTAATAAATTTGCATCCATGATTAGAGTTGTGGGCTTGGAGATGCAATAGATTGAAGATATATATTGGATTGGTCAAGAGGCATTGGAGAACCAACGGTTCCCTAAGCAAGTTGGGAACTAGAGTTGGAGTGTTGAGGGAAAAAAATGGAGTTTGTTACCAAGGAAAGCATGTATATACTCTTTCTTTAGGTATTTTTCATTTTAATTCCATCACACACGTTACTTCTTTTGTTGTATATTTGAGCTTGCCAAAGGTTATGGCTTTTATGGTTGATTTTTATATGCTTGAGAATCCATGATTTTGTTGTTTATAAACCATGGTATATTAACAAAGTTATCAATTTGATGAGAAATGTGACTTCTAAACATGAATTTTGGCCCTAAAACCCCATATTTTTGTGTCAAAAAACACCAAAATCAACCTCTAAATCAAAAAATGGTGCTACCAGTAGAATCGTATTTTCAAGGGGGGTTAAAATTACAATTTTTTGCAACTATGACCTTAAAAATGCATATTGTTGCTAACAACAACCTTAAAATCAACACCTGCATCAAGAAATGGTGCTATCAATAACAAATTTCTTTCTTTTAGAGTTAAAATTGCAACTTGTTTGAAACTAGGGCCTTAACAACCAAAATTGTTGCAACCAAAACCTTAAAATCAACCCCCAAATCGAAAAGTGGTGCCAGCTCAGTAGTATCCCCTTTTTTCTAAGTTTAAAATTGCAACATTTTTGGAACCATGGCCTTGAAAATCAGTACCATTGCAACAAAAATCATAAAATCAACCACAGATCAAACATTTGTGTTGCCAATAACACCCTCATTTTTTCTAGCTTAAGATTGTAACATTTTCTAAACTATGCCCTAAAAAATTGGTACTAATGCAAACAAAACCATAAAATAAATCTTAAATGTTCACTCCTTTAGGGTTGATTCAGATGAAACAAGAATGTATCATAAACCCCAATCTGCCCCAAATCCTCTCTCACCTTACTTAAAAAAAGTCTTCACTCCTTTAGGGTTGATTTAGAAGAAACAAAAATGTAGCATAAACCTCCAATCTGCCCCAAATCCTCTCTCACCTTACTTAAAAAAAATGTCCACTCCTTTATGGTTGTGTCATCTTCCTCAGGCACTATGGTCTACTATGACTCTATTTTGTATGTCCTTGCGTAATGATTTTTTATAAGTTAGGTTCTTTTGCTTCATAACCCTAGTTTATGATAATTGTTTTCACAAACTTTTTTTGTATATAAAATACACATGTACTCTCATTATATATATTATATATTAATAAAATTATAACGTGTTTTATTTATTTAAAAAAAAAAAAACTTAATACTACTATTGTTATACTAGCTAGGAAGGGTAGTTCAATTAGACTATGCATAGATTAGAGAGGATTGAACTAGATTATGGAAAAAAATACATTTCTTATACCAATTAATGAAGAGATGTTGGACAAATCATCTAGAGAAAACTACTTTTTAAAATCAGATCTTAGATTGTTTGGGTTACTACCAAATCTGCATTCAATCAAAGATATTCAAAAAAATTCTTTCAAGATTCATGAGGTGAATTACGAATTCAAAGTAATACCATTTGATTTTTAACAAATGCTCTGACAACCTTCTAAATGCAAAGAACGAAATATTCCAACTCGTATGGTTTTGTTTTTATAAACCTTACTTAGAAAAAAAATGTATTCATCTTTTTATGACAAACTTATCTATGAAAAAATTGGGAAGAAACATCTCAAACATATTAAGCAAGTATTGACTATTTTGAAAAACAATTTGTCTACTAAAATATCCATTTCAAAGAATTCTATGATTCTTAAATTAACATATTAAGCAAGTATTCAAGTAATGACTATTTTGAAAAAAAATATTGTCTACTAAAACTATCCCATTCAAAGAATTCTATGATTCTTAAGTTAACAAATTAAGCAAGCAAGTACTATTTTGAAAAAAAAAAA
>SNQJ01S0000952.1:436791-462334 GCA_010110895.2 Picea sitchensis
TGATGTAAATGATTTATATCTCTAATATAAATCATTTACATCACAAGCAGCCATTACAATTCGTCCCGGAGACCCAGCCGGATTTGACCTCAAGACCTCCTCCCAACACTTGGAGAAAGGTACTTGTCATTACCAACCGCGCTGTCTCACGGGACTAGTGCCTTTGAACTCCCTAGCATCAACAACTTGTAAGCAACTTCTCTTCACCTTTGTTTTGCAAATTATTTTGCAAAACAAACATCTACATATTTCTCTTCACCTTCATTTTGCAAATTTCTTTGCAGCAAGTCACAACCAACATATTAGATCACAGACTACTTGTTACTTTTATGTATTATGTATTGTTTAATTTTTAAAATAACAAAAAACTATTTAATACAAATATTTGTTATAATAATTATTTTAAATTTATTTTATAAATCATGTATTAAAAAAATTAAAATGAAAGTATTATTAGTAAAAAGAAAAAAAAAAAACATAAATTTGAAAATGCATGAAGCATTTTTCAATGGGTTAAAGTACTAAAGAAATAATTTTTCCTATTGATGGAATGCATTTGTTTGGTCTATTTGTAAATTGTTGTGATGGATCTGAAAGAAGATTACCAAAATACTATTGGTTGCAAAAGTCTTGGAATTTAAATAATTATTTAATTAATCGCGATGCACCATATGTATATAATTCTTTAATTACGGGTAATGCACCATATGTATTGATTTAAATGATTATTATGCACAAGGCATGTATACAGGAAGAGTTTTTGACTGAAACTTGTCAACAACCCAAAACATGTCAACCAATACCACCTGCGACATCATATGTCCACATGTCCCTATTTCTTTGTTATTTTATTTGTTATATGTTTGATGTCAGTTGTCCCATATCAATGTTCTCACCATCTCCAGTTGTCACATGAAGTACTTGCCCCATCGGTTACCTCACACCTCCAGCAGTTAATTGAAAGTTGAATTTATTGATCCACTCAAGATTTTTCCATATTCGATCTGATTGGATCAGATTTTTGTCTTATCTCCTACCACTTCATTTATTTGTCTTATCTTCTACCACTTCATTTATTTAGTTATTCTTCCAGAGTCATCCCCTTCATTTATTTAGTCATTCTTCCAGAGTCATCCAAAATGTTTAGTTTGTCATAGCTTTAGTCCATTTTGTTTAAGATAACCATGCCATTATATTGGCAAGTCTGAGCCTCGATTACAGTGGCTCGTCCGCTACTTTTTAGGTCATCGCAGTGTGGGGGAGGAGACCTCATGGCACTTCTATAATTCAAGGATGAGATTAACGATGACCAATCTTGGTGCTTGCGGTTGTGGAACATATCCAACTACTGCCAGTGGGAAGCAATATTTTGCAATAATCAAACTAGACATATTGTGGGTCTTTTATTGTCAAGGTTGTTTCCTAGGGTGTCTTCATATTCGATGGCTATATGAAAGGCACATTGTAGGAATTTGATTGGAGAGGATACATTATCGTGTTGCTTCATTCAAAACTCTGTCACTTTCGAAATTAAAATTTTCTTTCATCTCCCTCCCTCCATTGGCATTAAAACAAATCCCTATTTGACCAAACTCATTGTTTCTTCGTATTTTATTTTCCACTACCTTTTTAAGTTGCAAAACAAATTGATTCAATGGAATCTGATGCATTATCTCTAGCATTAGAGCAAACCCTAGAACAAAGGGGAAGAGGAGGCATTGCTTGAGCTTTTGCCACCATAACCAGATGTAGAGCAACAGTGTTTTCCATCCCACCTATAGGCTTAACAATATTACCAACTTAACAAGAACTTTGTCGAGTTCTCGTTTTTTCAAGGGTCCCATTTTTTACCACGTTTTGAAAAATGGTGCTACCGGTAACACCCTTTTTCATTTTGAGGTAGTTTTTTGATATTTTAATCTTCTTATATATAACGGATCCACATTTTGTTTCTAAAATGCTTGTTTTTTGAACTGTTTTCAAATTTTCCTAATTCAATTTTTTTTTTGTTTTTTAAATGTTTGTTTTCCAACTATTTTCAAATTTTTTTCTAAATTGTTTTTTTTTACCAATGTTTTTTTTTTTATGATTTTTAATGATACTTCAAATATTATAAAAAAAATTATATATGATTTGTGTTTTTAAAATCAAGATTTTTCATACAATTATGTCCCAATATTTAATTCATAGAGCCATAGATTTTAAATATAGTGTAAAGTTGTATTTTGAACACATTTTTTTTTATTGTTTCTTCAATACATAACAAATAATTGTAGCTAAATAACACTATTTTTAGATATTTAGCAAAAACATTATACATTTCAAAGCAATTTATAACAAAAAACCTATACATTTTGGAAGCTTTATATTTAATGTCATTTTCTCTAGCATATTAAATCGCATAAAAAGAAAAGTAAAAGGAAAATAATAAAACATATTCATCATAAAACAACAATAGATGCATATTTATTCTTATTTTAAAATCTGAAAGTCAAAACATTACAATTATAACTCATAAAAAAATTGCAAAAATCAGCATTGACTTTAAGGACATCCTAAAACTAATCGACAGTGTCAGATATCCCAAATTCATCATTCTCAATAGACACATCATCATTTTATTGGACATCATTTTGTGCTTCCATTGGATCATTTGGCTCATGTTGCTCTTCCATTGAGTTATTGATATCCACAAGTTCTCCAAAGTGATCTTTTCCAAGTATACCTCGTAATGGTACATGATGTTCCTGTGATATTTTTGTCACCTTTGAGTCATTAAAATCTCCTTTCGTCAAGCCAATTTCTTGCATTTCATTTGGAAGAACTCAAATAGCATTAAGTCTTTTTTGAATAAAACCGCATTACACTGCGTCACTTTCAATGGCTATACAATTCCTTCCTTTTTGTAAGCAGCATGTTAATGTTGTACCTAATCACCAAATACAAAATAAATAATTAAAGTAATAATGTAAAACAACATAAATTAAAAATAATAAAGAGTGAAGTAAGATATCATAAATGTTATATCATAAATCTTACCCGGATCTCAGAACAAATCCAAAACCCAATCTCCTTCATTTGAAAATGTATCTATAAGATAATTAATTAGTGCTTGTGGCTTTTGATAAATGTTAATGATCTCTCATTTGAAATCATTTTCCTCATATGTTAGCTTTCTAGCCACATCATTGTAAACCAATAAACTGCTAGGCTTCTTTCCATCCTTTACATTGTAAATAATATAATCATAAGTATCATCTTTTGTCCAGCTTGCAAGATGTATATTTTCAATATCACGTGTAAATGGTTCATTATTGGATCTATGAATATTAGGTTTTTCCATGTAACATAAACAAGTACAATTTCAATTAACTTGTGAATTGATAAAAAAAAAAATCTAATCTTAATCGCTAAACATACAATTTCAATATCTTACCAATAAAGTACTTGCATCCTTGTCTTTTATTTTCCCTTGAAACTTGATTGTACTAATCCTTGTTGTGTGTCTGAATGAAAAACCAAAAATCTCCAAAATGGTGATGTTGTGACTTCCAGAAATCCCATAACCACTTTACTGAAAGCTTGGTAAGTATAAGGCTCAGTATCATATTCAATGTTTTGGATATTATAACCATGAGGAATATCTACAATAACTAGGGAGTATTCCTTTTTAGGAACAAGATTTGCAATTTTTTCACAATCCCTTAATATCACTTTATATTGAACAGTGTGAAGCCCATTCCAAATGTAGTGATCAAGGGTGTCATCAAGCTTAACATTTTGAAGACGTCGCCTTCTTTCTCTTTCAAACTTAGCTTTTTGAATATAACTTTTGAAGGTTTCAGGTACTCCAACTATATTCTTTTTTGACATCTTTAATGAAACAAACAAACATATATCTATAACTAATAAAATCAAAATAAATTGTGAATGTAATAAATGAACATACATTTTTGAATGCAACAAAAAATTGACTCAATGTTGTTGAAGAGCTTGCATCTGGATAGTTGAGTGTAACATCCTCCCAACTCTGATCATTCAACATCTTAACCATTTCCTCTTGTATTATCATATAAACCTTGTGACTAAATAAAAAAAAGTTAATGTTATAATAATATATAAAATAAAATATATTCTTATGTTAGATAGAAACTATTAATTTTTAAATCATAACATAAATAAGAAATAACTCTGTTAGCTCCTGATAGTCACCAGTGATCAAATGAAATCAAATGCAATCTTTCAAGTTATTGTTGGGTTTTAGGTCAAATGTTTATATTTCACAAATAAAATTTGACATGTCTTGTCTGTCAAAGGACCCTTGAGTCATGTCTAGGTGTCATTACTACTTCCTATATTACGCCTGGTCATCACCATCCCAAAATGTCTTTTTGTCTTATGCTAGTCAACCTACTAGCTAAAGTACACCATCAACACCATCCAATCATACTCAGAGAGTCCAATAAACTCACCTTTGGCACAACAAGAACAATCTACTCAAAACATGTCACTTGGAGAATCTTTGAAAGGCCACATTTTCTAGAATATTCATGTTTAGCCATCTTTTTTTCGAACAGATTGTGGCCAATCCAAAACGAAACTTGAGAAACTAGAGGAGTTTTTTGTTCATAAGAGGACAAATTACAATAACCTATCTCACTTTTTACACAGGTGTTACAGGGTGATAGATACATGCACGTATTTACAACCTATTTTTTTGAATGCGCAAAGGCTTGTTTTAGTCATATTTGTGCAGAGAATATTATAAAGAACTGGAATATAATTTTGGGAAAATGAAGGAGTTTTATTTCCAAAACATCTTCATATACAAAAACCTCTTTTATTTTATGTACAGGTATTATTTTTAAATATATATCATCCCGTCTTTGACCCTTATTTTTCGCTACGCTTTTGTAATTGCACGATGTGCTTCTAGGAGTAGTTTTGGGAGATTGAATTTTTGGAAGCCATGGATACGTATTTTTTCAGGTTTAAAGGTGCAGGGGCTTCTACACATTCATTTATATCTCCTCAAACCATCATTTCAAATAAATCATGCTCAAAATCCATCCAAAAGTCACCTAAAACATGATGTTGCGTTTATGTTGTATGGTCGTTGCGCTTTTGAAGTTTTTAGTGACCAAATTCAAACTTGAAATGTGAACAAATGGGAACTTATTTTTGAAAAGTGGAGGAGGTTTTTGTTCAAAACATACCAAAGAACAACAACCTCTCTCATTTTTGTAAAATGTCTTATGGTTAGAGATATATTTCTCTATCTTTGAGCCCTATGTTTGCAGAAATTCGTTGTGTTTCTGTCAACGAGTTGTTTTTCTGAGTTTTTATGGTCCAAGTTGACTTTCCATGATGTAATTTGTGAAAATGGAAGTCAAAATGATGTAATTAAATGTATATATGTTGTTAAATCTCGAATTTGTGTAAATTTCATGCTCCAAAAAGTCAAATGGACCAGTTTGAACAAAACTGGGACTTTGTTGTAACAACCCTAGTCTTTAGGTTTTGTTAGAGAATATCTTGTGATATGATCCAACAAGGAAGGATTCAACCCATCAGATGGGTAAATTTGGTTTTCCATCTATATTTAGCCTCATTGAATCCAAATGAAGGGTTGGATATTTGGTAATCATAATGTGGAGCTAGTGTACACTATTTAACAGAAATAATATAGGCATTTGCAACTATAATCTTGGGATTCTTGTGGTATGCTTATTGACAATGTGCCTTCTTATTTTTATCATCAATTTGAATGTTTATCTCTCCTTGCAACCATATTTATGCTTTCATCTGATCATCTCATTAGTTTTTAAGCATAATTCATAAGTTTTATGCTATGTTTTGATGAGATCTTCATGTTTGTGTTCCATTTCTTCCGATGAATGAATTCATAGTCATATGCTCATTTTTTATCCTTCATTTTTCAACCTTGTACCACAATGAAAACCCAAATATGTCACTAAACATACCTACCTTGCCCCATTTTTATCCCTGCAAATGATCATTTGAAAACCTTGATCTAGTTCCTAGATCTATGACCTTGATCCGACAAACTCCATGTCAAAACCTCACTGAGCTAAATACCTAGCCTAATATATTTTTGCCTCTTTAGTCACCTTATTGATTGTGATCATTGAGAGAGCCCTCTCTAATTTGGTAGGGATAGATACTAAATCAAAAGACTGGTTTGTGGTTACCTCTATCGGTCTACTTTTTCAGCCTTGGGAGAACTGGTGGAGTGATAACAAACTCAACATACTTACTTTTTAAATTCATCACACATTTTCTCCATTGATAATTCACCCGACCTTACACATGATAATATAGCTATGAAAAGTTTCTCATACTTCAATCCTTGCATCGTTCTCCAAGGCATTATAGTCATATCATCTGGCAGGTTTTTTTATTTTAGGACATGTCTTACTTGTGCTACCTATTAAGGGTTTAGAATTCCTAACCTTCTGATTTTTTATACCAATATTTTCCCATAGGTTGAAGATCTCATCTACCAAATCCCATATCTGTCAAGTTTTAAATCCCAATTCGAAATAGATATCCACATCTTTGAATGCATCACTTCCTTTGCAATTTTTTACTTTTACACTTTCCTCATAAATAGGGAAGCCTATTTCTATACACGATTCTTTCATAAACTTTACATCAACGTTTGATCTATCCCCACCACATATTACAAAAACCTCATTATGGATAAATCTCATTCTTTGAATAAAAATCATGGATATCCTGTACTCATTATCTGTGTTATGATCCCATGCCAATAAATTTGTTTCTCCATCTGTTAAACCAACATAAATTACACATATGATTGTCTCAAAGAGAGGGTTATTGGGATACTCTTGCATCAATTCTCTTCTAGCCTATGCAGAATGATTTCCTCCAATCACATAATATTTATACTCAAAACATTTTGACCTATCAAATGCATCCTTGGTAGGAACTTCCATTGGGTCAACAAGAACTAAGTAGTCAAACACATGTGAATATGGATTTTACCTAATCAGTGCTTTCAAGTTTTGGACATGCAACTAATGTGGTTTTCTAATTTGGTATTTTTCTTGGACTTATGTGGGTTTGTATAGTTGCTTCACATTAAACATAAATGCATGGCCCTCATCAACCAAGTTGTTCCTCCTTAGTTGATCTCGAACGATATTTTGTGTTGTTTTGATAATACCACCTTATAGATCAACACCTGGTGTTATTATTTCTCTGTTGTCTTTAGAACTTCCATCATGATATTCAGGGATAACTATCAATTCTCCTTCATCAACAACCTTTGTTTTCCTCTTCTTATGATTTAAATGAGTGTCATCTAACTCAACAATCTCTTCATAATCACTAGGAATGAAATCATCATTGGCCATACCTCTTTTGCGCTTATGTTGTTTAGTCTTCTTCCGAGGAACAAAGGTAACCTCAATGGCATTAATATCAGCGACATCTTCATCTGGAGTTTCCATATCTTCAAATGTAACCCTTTTATTCTTTCTAGAATGATGACTTTTATTTCTTCTTTGTTGCTCTTCTTTGTTTTCTTCTCCAGATTCAAATTCCGTTACTCTTTGTTTATTTTTCCTTCCTTCTTGTGCCTTATCAATGTGAAAGGAATTGATGAATTCCATTATATTTCTCTTTGTAGAATAAATCCCCATTAACATCTCTGAAATTCGCCTAGAAAAATCTTGTAAAAATAAAATACGTCATTTTCATTGTTAAATAAGAATTAAAAATTATTAAAAATTATCATGAAACTTATAATAATACATGCTACAAAAATAAGAATAAGCAAACTTACATTGCCCATCTCAATGTTTGTCACGATCATTGAACATAATTCTGTGGAATTTTCTTACTTTTTTATAATTGTTTATATTCAAACAATATCTAATCTTGAGATATGTCTTTGATTGTTTCACCACTGCATAAACAATATATGTTCCTGACACCAAACATATATCGTGATACATGCCAAGTGACCGATAACTTTCTTGGACATGTTCAAATTCATCACAATACAAAATTATTTGTTCTCCATTGGCTACTTGTTTGTCTTTAAGATACCAAGAATGCTCCATTTTACTCTCACCATTGACGGTTTTCAACTCTCTAACATTCTTCATTGCTCTTGTGACCTCATTTGTTGGGCTAACACTTTGTTGCCTAGCATTCATGGAGGTCCTAACTGGGCTTTTGGATGTCATTATTGCAGGTCTTGTAGCAGATATATTCATAGAGATTTTCTTTCCTGCCATTTGTCCTACATAAAAAATAAAAAACACAAATTATTTAAGGAAAAAATAAAATATATGTATTTCATGGAAAAAAACTAAAGTTAAATTAAAATTGTCTAAAACCTTATTTTTTCTAAGACACAAAAAAAAAATAAAAAAAATCATATAACAAAATCAAAACCCAAAACACTANTTACTCTTTGTTTATTTTTCCTTCCTTCTTGTGCCTTATCAATGTGAAAGGAATTGATGAATTCCATTATATTTCTCTTTGTAGAATAAATCCCCATTAACATCTCTGAAATTCGCCTAGAAAAATCTTGTAAAAATAAAATACGTCATTTTCATTGTTAAATAAGAATTAAAAATTATTAAAAATTATCATGAAACTTATAATAATACATGCTACAAAAATAAGAATAAGCAAACTTACATTGCCCATCTCAATGTTTGTCACGATCATTGAACATAATTCTGTGGAATTTTCTTACTTTTTTATAATTGTTTATATTCAAACAATATCTAATCTTGAGATATGTCTTTGATTGTTTCACCACTGCATAAACAATATATGTTCCTGACACCAAACATATATCGTGATACATGCCAAGTGACCGATAACTTTCTTGGACATGTTCAAATTCATCACAATACAAAATTATTTGTTCTCCATTGGCTACTTGTTTGTCTTTAAGATACCAAGAATGCTCCATTTTACTCTCACCATTGACGGTTTTCAACTCTCTAACATTCTTCATTGCTCTTGTGACCTCATTTGTTGGGCTAACACTTTGTTGCCTAGCATTCATGGAGGTCCTAACTGGGCTTTTGGATGTCATTATTGCAGGTCTTGTAGCAGATATATTCATAGAGATTTTCTTTCCTGCCATTTGTCCTACATAAAAAATAAAAAACACAAATTATTTAAGGAAAAAATAAAATATATGTATTTCATGGAAAAAAACTAAAGTTAAATTAAAATTGTCTAAAACCTTATTTTTTCTAAGACACAAAAAAAAAATAAAAAAAATCATATAACAAAATCAAAACCCAAAACACTAAATAACCTTCAAAAAAAAAAAAAAAAAAAGAATGTTCATTCCACAAGCTATAAGAATGTCATAGGGAGGGTGGACATTTGCACCATTATATGTTTATAGTGAGCAGTGATGGCTTCATCAGATAGAGAAGATTTTATTTCTGGAGCATCAACATCTTGTTCACATGCCTCCTCTTCTGAAACTGAGAAATGTGTCATATGTTTCACCTAGTGAGAAGTTTTATCATAGTGCAAGAAATGATATTGAACATATTGATCGGAAAAGTTATAATTCTAAATACTTTGAAGGCACCAATGACGAAGGGGAGGAACATGGTAAAAAGGACGATGAAGATTTTCCTCCAAGTGAGGATTTCCAAGGTACTACTGATGATGATGAATATTTTACTCCAAGTGAGGATTTTGAAGGTACTAATGGGGATGATGAAGAGTTCCCTCCAAGTGAGGATTTTCAAGGCAGTAAAGAAGATGATGAAGATTTTCCTCCAAGTGAGGATTTTCAAGGGAGTAAAGAGAAAGATGAAAACTTTCTTCCAAGTCAGTATTTTGCAGGTACTAATGAGGATAATGAAAAATTCTCTCTGAGTGAGGATTATCAAGGTAGTAGAGAGGATGATGAATATTTTCCTCCAAGTGAGGATTTTGAAGGTACTAATGAGGAGGATAAAAATTTTCCTCCTAGTGAGGATTTGCAAAGCAGGAATAAGGATAATGGAGATGTTCCTCCGAGTGATGATTTTGAAGGTACAGATGAGGAGGAATAAGATATACTTCCAAGTGAGGATTTTGAAGGGACTAATGAGAACGATGAAAATTTTCCTCCAAGTGAGGATTTTGAAGTGACTGATGAGGATGGTGAATATTTTCCTCCAAGTGAGTATTTTGAAGGGACTGATGAGGATGGTAAATATTTTCCTCCAAGTGAAGTTTTTCAAGGGACTAATGAGGATGATGAAAATTTTCCTCCAAGTGAGGATTTTGAAGGTACATACATGGATGGTGAAGGTACTGTTTTAGCAAGAGAAATTAAAGGTTCCAATGAAGATGATGAAGAGTTTCCTCCAAGTGGTTATTTCCAAGGTACCAATAACAATGTTGAAGATTGTCCTCTAGGTCATCATTTTGAGGGCAGTGATGAGGATGATGTAGAATTTCCCTCAAGTGGGGATTTCAAAAGTAGTGAAGATGATTATGTCGATGGAGAACACTTTCTTGTAGGTGATTGTGTTATTGATGATGATCTTGATATTTCTCTTCTCAACGAGATTATCAATGAAGATGAAAATGGACCTAGGAATGGAGATCATGTTCTAAATCATTTAGGTGCAACAAATCAAGGTGATCAACAATCTCTTGTTCGGTCTCCTCACAATGCTATGTATGATTATAGTGAGAATGATATTCCTCCTAGTGATGATGTTGAAATATTGGAGAGATTGCAAAGAAATATTGTGTCCAGGAAGAGGACTAGACATTTTTATATCAATCCAAATCATTCTAGTTATACAAGAAATAATTTCTCACTAAATCATTTTCCATCGGTGATTTGATTTTAGTGATTATTGTCAAAATAATTGTTTAAAAAGTATAGAATACATGTATTCCTTGCAGAAAATGAAGAATTATTTGTCAATGAATAAGAGCATGCAAAATTCATATTTAGTGGGGTGCATGATATCTACAAAGATAGGATATGATTATCACATTGGTAATATTTTACTTTGCAGAAAGGCTTTCAAAAAATTCCACTCAATTGGTAATCTTCGTTTGTCAAGTATCCAAACAAGATTGGAA
The DNA here is from genome assembly GCA_010110895.2 of Picea sitchensis. Classification (NCBI taxonomy): domain Eukaryota; kingdom Viridiplantae; phylum Streptophyta; class Pinopsida; order Pinales; family Pinaceae; genus Picea; species Picea sitchensis. Next base: position 447,913 of record SNQJ01S0000952.1, read on the forward strand.
AAAGATCCTACATTTTATTCCAAGGTATATCATGGACGAGAGATTGGCCCATTAACAAACATTGCATTGTCATGGATGTGAGACTTCTTTTCCAAACATGGAGAGTCTATGCCAGATAGAGAGACAATACATATTCCAGATAATATCTCAAGGAATGAAATCTACAAGTTATACAAAGAATATGTTAAAAGTGTTGAAGGAAATCATAATTTTATTTCATATGCATATTTTACAAGAGTATGGAAGAGAGAATTCAACAATGTATGTATTACTAAGAAGTCAAGGATGGGGATTTGCAGTATATGTGCTTCTCTTAAATAAAGAAGAGACAAATCTGAAGGGGTAGAAAGAGGTATATATTTACAATTTTGTTTTGTTTAAATTCGATATTTATCAACTATGAAAACATATTATCAATATTTTCATTTTGTGTCATGTGCAGATTCTATAGTCAAAGCACTTCAAGAACATAGGAATCAACAATCAAGTGAAAGGAAAAAGTTGTAAAAACATAGAAAGAAGTGGTATGATGCTCTAGATAAATATATGGGTATGATAATTGATGGCATGGACCAAAAAAATAACACTTCTGCCACATTTTGTCCATACACCAAAAAATTTACAAGAAGAGAATTTCATTCAGTTTCACTTGGTTGGTTGTATGGTTGTTAATGGAAAAATGTGTCCAAGGGTTTACTTCACAGCTCCAAATATTCATAATGATGAAAATTTGACCATCACCATAATTCATCATGTGTTCAGTCACTGGTATGGTAATATTCCGCAAGTTCTATATCTGCAGTTGGACAACACTAGTCGTGAAAACAAAAATCAAATTGTGTTTGGAGATCTCATCATGCTTGTTAAATTGAGAATCTTTCAAAAGGTTAAAGTTGGTTTCCTTCTTGTTGGGCACATGCATGATCATATTGATCAAATGTTCAGTCATTTTTCAGTAACATTGAAGAGGAAAAATGTTGGAAGCCTACCATCATTAATTGAATGTATTAAGAAAGCATAGATTCCAGAGACTATTTTTCACATATTAGAAGAAATTGTTGACATGTGAAGATTTATCTAGGTATCACATTGTGAAGAAAATGTATTGAGCAACTTAATGACATTAACTTTCAACATCAATTTTTCTTGAAAACATTTGATGGGAAAACACTTATATGGCGCAAGAAGTATTCAAGTACTGTAGAATGGGGACCTTCATAAGGTTTGGAATTTTTTAAGTTCATTCCAGATCATCCAATATTTGCATCAAAGTTAATGTTATTAAAATTAGTTGTTGAAATCCATAATGCACGAAGGTGTAATAGAGATGTAGATTATTTTGAATGCTTGGAGGAAAAACAAAGTCCATTAAAGATACATATGAGTACTTTGATGTTGTTGATTCTGTTTGGTGGGACTCTTTTTTCAATGATCAAAGTGAAATAATTTCAAACTCAACAAATGAAAATACATTTTTGAAGACTCCATTTATTTGACCACAAAATAGGTCAAACGAATATGAAGAAAGAAACATTGTTGAACAATAGGAATCTCAAGATGCTATTAAGTTTTCACAAGTAGAGGAAAGAGAAATGTATATTGGTTCTAGAAGATCACATGCACAACGTGAAGCCAAGGAAGATATTTACATGGGTTCAACACAAGATATTAAGGAGGGTTGCATGATTGCAGTCTTAGCGAATGAAGATCCACGTGGTTATCCATTCTGGATTGCAAAGTTTATAAGGATCGATAAAGAAAATGAAGATGTTATAGCAATTGAAGTGCATTGGTATGTAACAAGTACACGCCCATTCAATGTTGTGTACAAGCAAGAGATGGTGGTTGAGAAATAGAACAACAGAAAGAGAAAAAGAAAGGGTCAAAATATAACTCGTCGCCGCACCGACCTCTTAAAATTAGAGCATGTTGAGATACGTGTCTATGACTTCAATTTGAAAAAGAGAGGAACTCTTCGCTCCAGGACCATAAATATTATCAAGAGGTTGTTGCCACAAGAAATAAGTGCAGGATGGGATTATGTTGAACCTAGTCATAGATCAAAGAGGATTTTGACATCTGAAATGTTGGGCATACATGCAGACTCAGATGGTGCACTCATTGATGATAGAGAAGAATATGGATCATCTACATCTTCATCCAGTCATTCATCTGAAGACAATGTAGATTCTAATGGTGTGTCAGAATCCATGGATGAATTTGATTAAGTGTATGAAACATTTTATGTATTTTTTTTATCAATATGATGTTTGTATGGTAACCACAAATGAGTGTTCTCAGTTACATATGATCTTACACGAAGTTATGAATCATTTCTATATTTTATGAATTATATTTTTTTACTATGGAGAATATATAACAAAATTTCTTAGCTCTTTTGTTTTAAATATGGACAATGTAATGGAATAATTTATGTTTCATTAAATGTAATTTGTATAGACTTGTTTATTTAAAATAAAAAAATATTTCGAAGTTATGTTGAATGTTGACATATGAAATGATGATATTTTCATGCCATTATGTATTATATTGTGGTTGGAGTGATAAACTAACCTTAAAAAAAGTAAATATTCAAGGGTTGATTTTACGATTTGGTTTATAGCAGTGATAATGTTTTACACCACTTTCAAAAATATGTTAATTTTTAGGTTTTGGTTGCAATGGTACTTTATGCGCTAGGATAAGGTTTCAAATGAGGTATAATTTTAGCATTTAGGAAAAAACATTTTTCTGTCGGTCGCACCATTCTTTGATTTAGGTGTTGATTTTAAGGTTTTTTTGAGTAACTATATGCATGTTTAAGGACATGCTAAAAAAAAAGTTGTAATTTTAACCTAAAAAAAAAGGGTGCTACTAGTAGCACCACTTTTTGATTTGAGGGTTAATTTTGTTGTTTTTTATGCAAAAATATGGGTTTTAAGGGCTAGAGTTCTCGTTTTGGGGTCAGAGTTCTCGTTAAGTTGGTAATATTGTTGGCTATACACATTTCATGAGTTCATATTTAAACCCATCGGTGAAGCTTTAGTTTGAATTGGGGTTTGGAACATATTGTTATTATATTATATTTTCTTAACTCACGCATCAAAGTTTTGATTCATCTTTAGAATGAGAAATTTCATTTCTAAATTCACTTATGGGGTTTTTGATATTTATGTAGAATGTGGAATACTTCAAAGGTGATAGTATATTTCCTTGTATCCTATCCTAGGTTTACATGAGAACAAAAACCTTGGTATCAACTCGGAAGGCTCAACCTTCGTGGACTACCCGAGATTAATATGTAGGTGAAGGAAAGTTATATATTTGATAATTCTACTGTTGAAAATTAGACAAGCTAAAAACAGAACCCAGGACCTGAACCTGGCAAGTGGGCTCTTCTAACTCTACCACTGATCTACATGGCCATTTATGATGTGCACCATTTAAGTGTGAATTTATATCTCCAACTTCTACTAGATAGGATCTAGCAAGATTTCTAGGCATTTGCGGGGAATAAATTGTCTTTGTTCACTATTTGAAATATAGGTATACAATGGGAGAGTTTACAAGCATGTTTACAATCATGTATCTACGAGATGCAACAATGAATAATTTGATAAAGAATTTGCATCTAACAACACAAGCATACCCTAATCCTATAACCTCAACATTCTTGGCACTAGACAAATAGAACCAATTCAATGAAATTCTCAAAAATTTATTAATCTGGAAAGTCGTAGTCTAAAAGTTCTACATTTGGATCTTTTCCATTTAAATTTCTCCGTATTCCAGTGAGAAATTGTTGGATCTGCATATTTTAATGGTCAAGTTTTTATAATCCAAGCACCCTAGGGGTTTTTCAGCATGTTGAATCCATTTATGCATAGAAATGTAATTTAAACAAAAAATTGTGATTTCTCCCATATTTATATTGCCAAATTTCAACAAAAATGCCAAAACTTATAACGTTTAGACAACACCAATCTAAAAACATGAGACAAGTAGTTGACACAATATCAATAAAAATGAGTCATATTTACATTCATCACCTATGATTAACCTGACAAACAAATAGTGCAAATAAACCCTAAATTACATTAGATTACAGAAAGAATTACTGAGTGCCTCAAGTGTAATAGCAATGCAATTTGGAATAAATGTATTTCCATTAAAATTCGATATGCAAAAAAAGTACTCTCCTTCTTGTTTCTTGAACACCTGCATGTCATGTGTTATGGCTATCCTCTCATTATCATGGTCTATTATTAAGAAATTCCTAGACTTTCCAAGCTTCACTTATCATCTAACACCTTCTCCATTATCTCCTTTCCTACAAGTGAGTCGATTTCCTACAAGTGAGTTGATTTGGTTAATCTTCTTTCTTCAACATAATATCTGTTTTTTCATATTATACTGCATGTAATATCTGTTTTTTCATATTGCATTGAATTTCTTGATTTGGTTAATCTTCTTTCCTCAACGTTGATACGTCTTTCTTTTATAATTTATATTTTTCATATAATGTCTATTTTTTCATATTACAATGAATTTTTTGCAATATGAAGTTTTCTCACGTAATGTGATCAATGCAAAATCACAATATCCATTATTTCATTGTTATTTTAAAACACACAATTTATCAATGGATTCTATTACTTTTAGATAAGATCAGAAGTTTCTCGGTTAAAGTGACCAATGCAAAATTACAATATCCACCACATTTATGTTATTTCATTGCTATTTTAAAACTCACAATTATCAATCGATTAAGGAATGGATGTACATTGAGGTCTATGTGTTTATAAAAATATAAGATTGTGACTTTAATATAATCCGTTTTATTTTATACATTTGTTTGGTAGATGCTAGAGCAAAGCTTGTAGAATTAAACAGATGGTAACATGTGTAAAAATTTAATGATCCTATCAAATTATAGTATTGTTTAAACTTAGTTGTTATTTATGTACATCAAAACAAAACGATTTTATATTACATACACCAAGAATACTGATGGCTTACTTAGTTGTTATTTAATTGCATCAAAATAAAATGATTTTATATTACACACATCAAGAATAGAGATGGTTTTTCTTTGGACGTGGAATTTATAGTTTGCTAACTCATTTGAAAAATTTCAAATTAAAAAATGCAAAATTGTAGTTAACATAAATAAGTTGCTATTAAGGCTTCAACAAATCCCCTTAAATTTTACAAAATAAAAGGTACCCCATTTTAACTTTGGAAAATATTGTTTTCATTTGCTTTTGAGTTTGCTTTCCTTGATTTTAAAGCATGGTTTGATTGTTTTTCTTTTCTTTGATTGTTTTGTTTTACGTCGATTCTTTTGGTTCGTCTTTCGTGGGATGACGAATTGGTTATGTGTTGATTTTGAAATGAAGTCATCGATGTGATTACATGTGTTGAGATATGCCCACCAATTTTCCCATGATTTTGTGGATTGTAGAAGATTTAGTGGCTCCTTAAAATAAGTTTGTTTTTGAAACAAATCACCGAATTTGTGGATCCACGTTAATTTAATCAATTTTATAAATTGTTTGAGAGATGCTATAAATCCATGTACACCCATAGAGGAAAGTAGACTTGAGAGGTTGAGTGTGTGTAAGCATGATCTAGCTGATGTAATATCTCCCTTGAACGATAAATAAACTGAATATCATTGTCTCATGGATGTTTCCCTGTATAGGGTTTTACCACGTAAAATTGTTGTGTTCAATTTGTGTGATTGCATCTTGTTCAATATTTACAATTATATATCTATGTTTTATGCTTCCACTGCAGAACAACAAGTGGTATCATAACAGGTGCGCCAAGAAAGCCAAGCAAATCTTCTCAAATTCACAAGTGAGGTGAGCTCAAATTTAACAAGGGGCATTATTTTTAAACTTGGACACTCCCTAGAGAGTGTTGTAGGAGTGTTCGTCTCTCCCTACCTTCAGAAATTGTATTTTCCATACCCAGATGCACCCACAAGACAGTCAAAGGAGCATCCCTAGAGGGACGTACCCTGTAAAGGGAGTAAGGAGAGTCCCTAGAAAAGAGACGTGTATTGTGCATGGAGGAGGAGAGTCCCTGGAAAAGAGACGTGTTTTGTGCATGGAGGAGGAGCATCCAAAACGCATGAACCTTAGCATAGGAGGTGCGTCCCAATCAACGCAGGGTAAAATTATTTTTTGGGTATGAAAGTTTGACTTTCGGTTTTATTATGCACATGAAGAAGATCGCCTTGGTTATTAATGAATGGAGGATGTTTTTTTTATTTTTTAATATATATTATTTTAAAAAGGAGTATCTATATGTGAGGTGGATCTCACGTATCTTTATGTGGGGTGTAAAGTAGACGAATATTTATGAGAATTGATGTTTTTATAAAAGTTTTTGGGGTATATTAAAATTTGAAGATTTTTTACCTATAATCGTTTGTTTGATATTTGTTAAAGTTCCACTTTGAAACATAACTTTATTCCTCCATATATATAAGCTTATTTTATAAGCAATGATTTAAGCAATGATTTAGGTGTTGGGATATTTTTGCTAATGGAGAAGGTTCAATGGAGAAGGTTCAAAGCTCGAAGTGGAAAATTTTAGTGGAAAACATAATTTTGAGCTCTGGAAGTTCAAGATGCGAGATTTTTTGGTGCAACAAGTGTTACAAAAAGCGTTGACAAGTAGGAAAAATAAACCGGTAAGCATGACAAACAAGGAATGGGAAGAACTGGATGCAAAAGCACTCAATACCATTCGTCTATGTCTGGCAGATGAAGTTATGTTTAATATCATAGGAGAGGATACAACAGTAGGCTTATAGAGTAGGTTGGAAAGTCTATATATGACGAAGTCCTTGACGAGCAGAATTTTCTTAGAGAATAAATTATACAGTTTGCAAATGAAAGAAGGTATGAGAGTCGTTGACCATTTAAATACCTTTAATACCCTTATAGTTCAATTGAATAGTATGGAAGTTAAATTCGAAGATGAAGATAAGGCTATTGCATTATTGAGCTCATTGCTTGAGTCTTGGGATAATCTATTCACCGCTATTAGCTTTAGCTCAACATATGTTTTAGATTATGACTTTGTTGTGGGAGCTTTGTTGGTTGAGGAGATGAGGAGAAAATCTAGTCGAAAAACCCCAACTTCAGAGGCATTGCTGGTCATAGGTCGACCCAAAGAAAAAGAGCAGAATGATATGATTTCTTCACGATCTAAGTCAATGGGGCAGAAAGGGTAGAGAAAAATGTTGGTACTGTGAAAAAATGGGGCATCTCAAGAAAGGCTGTTGGAAAAGAAAGGAATCCGAGGAGAATTCTATGAAAGAAGCAAACTTGGATGAAAAAAATTCAGGTATGACCGATGAAGTTTTATCTGTTTCTAGTAGCTTACAATATCAGGAAGAATGGTTGTTAGATTCGGGTGCCTCACACCACACATTCTCACATAGAAATTGGTTAATTTCTTACCAATCTATTGATGAGGGTGTAGTGTTTATGGGAAATGGTATTCTCTATAAAATTGTTGGGGTTGGAGTATTAGAATCAAGATGTTCGATGGTATTGTTAGAGAAATAATAGATGTTAGATATGTACATGAGCTTAAGTTGAATTTGATTTCATTAGGGGTTTTGGACTCTAGTTGATATAAGTATACAGGTCAAGGTGGAGCACTCAAAGTGTCTAAAGGAAGTTTAGTAGTGATGAAGGCAACAAAGTTTGATAAGATTTATAAGCTGGAAGGAATTACTAAAGTCACATTTGAAGTGAAAAATGTATCTTCTTGTTTATTGCTGAGGAAAAAAGGTCATATGAGCAAGAAAGAGTTGCAAGTACTGGTAAGTTGTAAATCGCTTCCAGACTTAGAATCTTTGATTCTGAATTCCTGCTTGTTTTATATCTCTGCAAGTTGTGATGGTGTAAAGGAATCTAATGTGTGGGATCCTATTGCCCACAAGATTGTCATTAACAAAGATATAGCATCTATGGAACAACTAGAAGGGTTAGTTCAAAATCGCAAAGGTAGAATTATTTGCATGCTCAAGGATTCATTGTATGGTCTAATGGTACCCAGGCAATTGTACGAGAGGCTCAAATCCTTCATGGTGAGCCAAAACTTTTCAAGGGGTAAGTATGACTATTATGTTAATAGTACATTCACTATCCTGATGTTATTTTTTGATGATATGCTCGTTGCAAGATGAAGCATGGTTGAGATCAGTAATATAAAGGCTTAGTTGGACATGACATTTCAGATGAAGGATCGAGGAGTAGAAAAACAAATTATGAGAAAAAAGGTACACAGAGACGGTATACATGGTAAATTGTGGTTGAAGTTCAGTATGAACATTCTGAAACCAGTTAATATCCCTGTTACTTTCCATTATAATTTTTCTTCAAGTTTAGGTCATGTTTATGAAGAAGAAAAGGATATGTCTCGTATATCATGTGCTAGTACAATAGGAGGCCTGTTGGATGCGATGAAATGGTTAAGACCAGATATTTCACATTAAGTTGATGTGTAATACCCATGTTTCCCCCAGTTTGTAAATATAACTGTAACTGGCCAAGAGACTATGGTGGAAAAAATATGTGTGCGGATTTTTGATTTGATGCACCTTTGGATAAAAGGGTCAATGTATGAATTTTATGTTATTAATATAAATTTGATATGTGTTGCACAACTGCTGAAAGGGGGGGATTTTGCCAAGATAGACCATGGATGTTATGAGAGAGATGGTGAGGGGAAACCAAGAATGGTTGAGATGACCCTCACCAAACTAGTACCTACTAGGTGTAATTGCTCAACAATCCTCTGACCCATAAATGAATTACCAATTGATAGTTGGAAGGTCATCCTCAAGAGTTAATGAGGAGATGGGGTAGGGTACCCATATGTAATGCTTCCGATCCTGACCACGAATTGGGATTCAGATACATACAACCTTGCTGAGGAAGGCAAGAAAGGAGGTAATTCAGGGACAGAGACAAATTTGCAGGTTATTAGAGTAAAGAAAACACTCTCCCAAGAAGAGAAGAGAGCATACTTCGACTATGGAATTGAGAGAAAAAGTTGAGCAGTAAGCTTGTTCTTTATGAGAGAATCCATGGGAAGGGTTTGGCTACAAGCTGATAAATGAGGTTGACGAGTGACTGAGGAAGTACTCTTGTAGACCTCCTTTATTGGAGTAGAGAAAACCAGTTTCCAATTTCCTATGGGAGGAGGAGAGTAACCCTCGTCCCTGAATGTCGTGGAGCAAAGAGAAAGAATCTCTCTCAGAGCATCATGGTCTAGCTCAGGGGTGGCCAGTGGTAAATCCGATAGGAGTGGTTGTGCCTATGGTTGGGAAGAAACATGCACCCCTTTTAACAGTTGCTTCACATTTTCCAGTTTTGATAAGTATCTTCATACTTTGTGTATTATATTGGATATGATGATGAAATGTATGTGTTTATGATTAATTCTTTCAGTATTTGAATAGTTATTAAAAATTATCTTTGTTTTCTGTAAACTATGGTATCTATATGATCTTTGATTTATCTCAGTTTAGCTGCTAGAGAGTCATGGGATGTGAGTCCGCAGGAGAGTCGGGGTAGGAATAACTAAAACAACTAAGTCCTACCAATCCCTTGAATTTGCCTTAGCGGCAATTTCAAGTCCATCTCTATGGGAGAAGGGAATTTTCCCATCAGACTGTTCACCCATTTGACCGAGGGCTCATACCCATGTCCTTAATCCCTTTGTTGCAAAAAGGATTTGTGCTTATCCCACAATATTTTCCAAGAGACCCATGTGACTAGGACTTGGGAACCCTGATCTAGTCCAAAAGGGCCTAGCTCTTTCGGCTTCGGGACTTTGGAACTTATGATTCCATAACCCTCGAAAATATTCGAAAGGACGAAGTCGCAAATTGACAAGGCTCATCGATCTGGGGATCCAGTGTAGATCCCTCTCAGTTGTTAGATCAAACTTAGGAAGGGAAGCGTTAAGTGCTTCGACGAAGTCCTACTTCAGGAGAATAGGAGTGGTCTACCGCCGAAAACTCCCAAACTCTAGAGTCATGGAGTAAATCAAGAAAATTGAAAATGGAGGGACATGTGTCCATAGATCAATGGTTATTTGGAGTTCCGGGTATTTGGCAATATATGGATGCGCAAGTTACCCCGGAGCTCTGCAAGCTGGAGTAAATCTTGGTCGTAGATGCTAGGTACACGTGGCAAGCGATCTCTTAGTCCGGAGACTTCCTACTCCGGAGGAACCTGGCTAAGAGTCTATGAAATGTGAAAACCGTCGAAGTCACGAATGCCGAAGAAAAACTCGACCGTTGGTTGAAGAGGACACGTGGTGCAAGATCCTAGAGTTTAGAGACTTTTTTCTTAGGGGGATTCGCATTGAGAGGAGTTAGTAAGATTTGAATCCTTGAGTCGTGAAGTAATGAGGACTGTGGATATATGGATCCACATGGATAAATCTCAACCATATGATGGGGGTTGGCGTGGCACACTGACATCATCCCCGGTGACATGGACCCGCAACTAAGGTGCCACGTGTCACCTAGATTTGGTCGATTCACATACCCCTTATGCTTGTTGGGAAATGACACATGTCACCCCTTGCAATTGTCGTGTGTCAACTTCTGGTTCATCCCCACCTGGCCAATGTGGTTGATGACGTGATCAGGACTCCGGGAGTTTGGACAACTTCGGGAGTTTGGATGATTTGGGGTGTGGTACAATATAGGAACATCCAACATAAAACCTCGATCACCGAAGGACCAAGGCCATGTGGTGAGATTTCGTGATTTCGAGAGTTTTGGGAATAGTATGGAAAAAGGGATTTTCATGAAGATCGTCGATCGTTGAATGACGAACGTTCAACGACGATTATCGATCCCCAAAACTCTGATTGTTGACTGTTGAACACCAAAAGAAAGGGACATTCAGTTTAAAACACCAAATGTCAATCGTCGAATGGCTAAGGCCACGTGGTGAGATATTGGGACTTCGAGGATTAAGAAAATGGTATGTTCAGCATCAAACACTGAAGACCCTAATTAACAATGCCCGGGTAACTTCAGGAGGCCATAACTTGCAGACCAGAGCTTGGATTTTAGTGCAACAACGACCATTGGAAATATTGTGTTGAGCAGAATCCAATGGAGATCCCGGAGTTAGGATTTGAGATAGGTAAGAAGAACAAAATTTGTATGTCCCATCCCTAGAAAGGTTATTTAGGGGTCGGATGTGTTACAAATTGGTATCAGAGCATGGAAACATCACTTGGCCTGCTTGGGCTCATGCACGAGTCGCATAAAAATATTATTAGAGAAATTATGGGGTAACACCCTACCTTACCCCCTTTTATAAGAAACTTGTATGAACCTCTACTAAGGAGAGGAACGACACCTTCTACTTTTTATAGATGTTTTGGAAGTCTGCACTGTTGGTTGCTAATGTTTCCAAATAAAGAACTGACTTCACCTTGAAATGATATGTGTTTTTCATGAATTGGTATATTAGTAACGAACAAAAAATGTTTTATTAACACTCAAGCAGTCAGTGAACAACATGAGAACTACAACGTAAAGGATGGTGACACATAAGGATTTGGGGGAGAGCTCCCACAATAGAGAGGAAGAATATAATGAAAGGAGGGTGGTGGAAACTGTTCCAAATTTGGTCGAAATTGTAAGAATCCTCATGGAAAAATTACAGAGTTACAAGGATGACAATGAAAGGATGATCAAGGAGTAGGAAAAGCAAACATAAATTAATGCATTCCTACTGTAAATTCTATCAGATAAACAAAGGCAATTGCAGCATGGCCCAACTTCTAGTCATGTGGACATGCATCATACTAATAAAACTCCAAGTCCACCTGAGATACAGAAGCATGGTCCTGAAAGTGAACACACCAGGAGGAGCACTTCAAATAAGGCCCAACATGGAGCCAAGAGACATTTAATGGAAGATTCCTCTGGTGAGGGCACTGACAACTCCAAGGAATCTTCTAGTGGAAAAACTAGTTCCCATTCTCACACAAGAGGAAAGAAGAGGAAACATTCCAAGACTCATGACCCTGAAGAATTAAAGAAATCCAAACCACCCATCTTCGATGGAGAGATTAAGAAGGGGGAAGAAGTAGAAGTTTGGCTACTCATCCTAAAGAAGTAATTCATAGTTCATGACTACTTTGAGAACTTAAAGGCTTGGATAACCATTTTCAACCTGATTGGGAAAGCTTCCATTTGGTGGGAGGACCTTAGGAATGTGAAATGAATTCATGAGAAGGACTTGTCATGGAAACAATTTGAGAAATACTTCAAGAAGAAGTATCTGTCAGAAAAGTAATTTGATGGGAAGACCAAAGAGTTCTATGAACTCAAGCTGCGACAACTCACCATAAATGAGTATATCAAAAAATTTCTCGAGCTGATGAGGTATGTTCCTATATAAAGGATGAAAAGGTAAAGATGCAACGATTTATTAGTGGATTACCTCAGTCATGCCAGGACATAATTGAGTTTGATGAGACAAAGAATCTAGAATATACTCTTCGAAAAGAAAGGTATTTCTATGAGTAATTCAAGAGTAAGACAAAACCCCATGAATATTGGAAGAAGAAAAACAATTCAGAATTCAAGAAGAAGGGGTTTAAGCCCTTGAGATTTAAGAATCAGGGGAAGAGCTCTAGGATGGGTCTTCTTTACAGAAGTGTGCATCAATAGAATTTTCCATCCCAGAGTGGAAATAAACCCTTCAAAGTAGTTCCAAGTAAGACTGATAACACGAAGAGAAAACCCTTGAAATATTGGGGTTGTGGAGAGGAACATCTATTAAGGAACTATCCACATAGGAAACAAAATAATGGGAGGGTCTAAAATGTCCAAGAGGCTATCATAGTCAATGATGTGGCTAGGAGCTTGCCACAAATTTATGCAGCCTTGGATAATAGACAAGCTGACCACCAAGCTTCAGTGGTGGAGATGGAAGGTACGATTGTCAACCATCATGTTTCCATTTTAATTGACCCTGGTTCTAATTTGAATTATGTTTCCCCTCAAACTATTGAGAAATGTAAATTGCAACAAGTTAAACATGTGAAATCATGGCTGGTGCAACTAGCCACTGGAACTAAAAGAAAAGTAACAGAGGTCATACTAGCATGCCAATTTGTTATAAGTGGGTTTCCCACCCAAGCAAACCTAAACATACTCCCTTTAGGATCTTATGACCTCTAATTGGCATGGACTGGTTAGATGCCCACAAAACCAAGTTGGATTTTTACAGTAAAACTTTGGAGTGTGAAAATGAATAAGGAAGAAGGGTAATCCTACAAGGGATTCAAAATCCTGTCTCAGTGAGACAAATATTGGCCCTCCAAGTGAATAAGTATTGTAGAAAGGGATGTCCCTTGTATGCAATCCAAGTACTAAACTTTGTTGAGAATGACAAACCTAGCCTAGAGAACCATCCCATATTAAGAGAATATAAAGATGTATTCCCAGAAGAGGTACCAGGTCTACCTCCAAGAAAGGATATTGACTTTTAACATAGTTACCAACTTAACGAGAACTATGACCTCAAAACGAGAACTCTAGCCCTTAAAACCCATATTTTTGCATAAAAAACATGAAAATCAACCCCCAAATAAAAACTTGGTGCTACTAGTAGCACCATTTTTTTAAACGGGGTCAAAATTACAACATGTTTCAAACATGGCCTTCGAAACTCACACAGTAGCTCAGAAAAACCTTAAAATCAACACCTAAATCAAAAGTGATGCTACGTAAAACAAAATGTTTTTTCCTAAACATGAAAATCATAGCTATTTACGACCTAATTGAAATTGTGACATTTACAACAAAACCCTATGAAAATAAACAACCCAAAATTGGACCCCAAATGGTCACTTGAAAATTTATTTACAATTTTTTTTTAAATTTACATTAAAAAATAAATAGCTAGAAAAAACAAAAAATTTCGCAATTTTTTTTTTTTAAATGACCAAAAAAACACATTTAAATATATTCAAAATTCAATTTAAAAAAAAGAAGATTAAAAAACAAGGTGAAAAAGAAAAATAACTAAAAAAAAAAATCCTCCAAAAAAAATAATTAAAAAAAATTAAAATTATATATATTTTGTACAAAACATCAGTAAAAAAACTTTTAAAAAGTAAATTTAGAAAAAAAAATTACTTGAAAAAGTAAAAAAAATAACAAAATTCAACCCAAAAAAATGTCTAAAATAAAAAATATTCAAAAAACATTAAAAAAATCTTAAACTGAAACTTTAAAATAAAAATAAAAATAAAATAAAAAAATATATATTTTAAAAACAATATTTAAATGAAAACAAAACAATTGTAATAAAATAAAGAATAAAAAGAAAATTTTAAAATCAATTTTAAA